>PVJH01010832.1:0-71820 GCA_004026705.1 Nesogale talazaci
TGTCAGAGCAGGGCTGTGGTCAACAGGGTTGCCAAAGACCAACTTTTCAGAAGCAGATCACCAGGCCTTTCTTCCGCACCTCGCTGGAGGGATTGGAACTACTAGTACCTGGGGAAGCTGCCAGTCGTGTCAACCATTTGCACCACCCGGGGATTGAATAGCCATATAATGATTAGGAAAAACAAAAACCATACAACCCCCTGCATCGAGTTGATCCTAATTCGTAAGAAGCCTGTACAGGGTTTCAGAGACTATCAATCGTTACTGGAGAAGACAACTTCATCTTTTACCCATGGACTACCTGATGGCTTGAACCAACAACCTAGTAGTTAGAAGCCCAGTGTCTGACCCACAGTGCCACCAGGGTTTCCTATCACAACAAGTCAAAATTCACTCCCCTCAAGTCAACTCTGACTCATAGCGAATGCTCTGTAATGATGCCAAGATAGAATCCATAGCCCAAGACCGAACCTTCCATCACCAAGTAAGATGAAATGGTGGTCACTTGGACCAGGTCAGAGAAAAGGTAGTGGTGGGAAGTGACCAGATGGGATCATTTTGCAGGCAGAACCAACGAGATTTCCTGATGGGCTGGATGAAGGGAGAGGGGTGCAGAGAAGTCAAAGACAGCTTCCGGGTTGGGGCCTGGGCTAGGTGGGTGATGGACCCTGTCCTGGGGTGAGAGGTTCTGTCTGAGGGCAAGGTCTTGCTCCTCGGCAGCTGACTGTGGGTCATATGCGTCCGTGTGTAGAACAGATGGGGGTGGGGGCATTTGGGGAACGCTGTCCCAGGACTCCTGTTGGGAGCTCTTGCCCCCGGCGTACCTGTCAGACCACCAAGGGGAACTGGTCCCCTTTGCTGGAGTCCCTTTTCAGGCCGGCTTACCTCTCTTCATGTGACCGTGCCTGTCCGAGGGTCCTCACTCACTCAGGGCCCGTCCTTCCCTTGTGTAGCATCAATATCACCAACGTTCAGGTGGACTGTGGCGAGCTTCAGATGTCTTTCCATAAGGAGTGGTTCTCAGCCAGCATCGCACTTGAATTTGACTTGATATTTAGACTGTGAGTCCTATGAAAACAGGGCCCATTGAGCATGGCTCTTCTGTCCTGGGGACCCAGGAGTTGGAGGGCGGGGGGGGGGAGGAACTGGGCGAACTGGGAATGAAGGATTTTCTGAACCCATCCTGGCTTCAATTCTGACTTCCCCCCACTCTCACTGTGTGCCCTTGGACAAATCACGTCACCTCTCTGAGCCTTGGTTTCTTCCACTGACTGTGGGTGGAGGTGGTCAGACAGTGGAAGGAAGATGTGTGCTCACTTCAAGCTACCCGATTTCATGACACGGGGCTTGATCTCTGAAAAAGAGGGGAACATGAGAATGAACCATGGGTACCCGATAGTTTGGCACACTTTTCCTTCCCCTGGTTCCAACTCTCTTTGATCCAAGGAAAAGGAGGGCATTGACTGCACATAAAGGTTTTGAAACTTGAGATTAATTCTCAACTTTTGATTTCTAAAGGCCCCTCTGGCTAATCCCGGTTTTCTCCTTAATCCCTGACTGGAGGATTTCAAGCAGGGCCACATGCAGCTTCACTGGGCTGTCGAAGGGGCTCAGAGGGCAAGGGGAGGTCCTGGCAGCAGACCATGGCCATCTTTGCCAATGCCCGTGAACCACTCTTCATGTTGGCTGCTCCCACCTCCTCCTCCTCCTCCTCTTCCTCTGTCTCCTCTCCCTACTTCTCCATCCCCCTCCCACCCCCCTCCTCCGCTCTCTCCTGTCCAGGCCCTTCAATAGCAAGATCATACAGCTGCACACACACATGGACCTCACTGTGGAATTCTGGCTGGAGAAAGATGAGTTTGGCCGGCGGGATCTGGTGATAGGCAACTGCTTCGTGAAGCCCAGCAGTGTCGGCATGCTCCTAATTGAGTAAGGCCCCCCCGCTGTCAGCTGTCTCCCCACTTCTTCTCCCCTCTAGCTATTGCTTACTTCTCCAGTCACCTACAATATCAGCCCAGACAGGCCTCGCCCTGTCCCTGGGATCTACTGCCTCTCCCATGGCCCTGCCACCCTCTCTGGAGCCAGGCTCTTCCCCCCTCTCTGCAGACGCCCCATCTCACTGACTCCCATTCATGACCGTCGGCAACCCGCTGCTCCTCCCCAGAGCCACTGCCCTGGCTTGGTCAGCTAGTGGCCTGGACCAATGCAGGAGCCTCCTCCAGGGCTTCCGTGACACAACGCTCACCTCCTCCACTCCATTCCTTCCCCGGCACCAAGAAGTAACCTCCTCACACCGAGACAGGGCCAAGCCCCAGCCCCGTGTCCCAGTCATCCAAGGGGTCTCCAGCGCTCTCAGGATAAGGGGTCACGCCTCCGAGGTCTCTCCTGCCCGGAGCTTCAGGCCCACTGAAGGGCCGATTCATCCATCAGATTGCACTCCACCTCACCTTTGCCCATGACAAGCCCCGAGCCTGCCCTGCCCTTCCCTCTTTCCCTCCAACTCTTTGTCCGCATGCAGTCAACAACTGTTTGCTGAGGGACATGCTGCTGGGCCTGAGAAAGAGCGGCCGAGGATCTGACCAAGTCTGGCAGCCTCGACAGATGGCTGCACCTGATTGCACTCTCTCGCCCAAGCCAACGAAGACAGCTAGGTCCACCTTGGAGGCCCGACCATGAACTCATCAGGCTTGGCCCCGTGCCGAGAATCACCCGCCCCACCTCGGCCCCAACTCACACCATCCCTCCCCTCTGTGCGTTCCCTGGGAGGGGGGGAGGGGGAGGACTGTGGCCTTCAAAGCACTCGGTAGTCATCGTTCTCATCTGATCAGCACAGACTAGCTGTGTGACCTTGGGCAAGTCACAGCACCTCCCCGAGTGACTCTTTGAACGCCCCTCTCGCGGGACTGAGAGGACGAAATGGCCCTGTCAGGTGGACTCGGGCCAGCGTCTGGTCTTTATCTGTTCTTTACCCACCTTTCTTTCTAGAGATGTCCCGCCAAAGGCACACAGCTTTCTCAGCAAACTCCAAGAGAACCTTGAGAAGGTGATCCCACAGTTAGTAGCAAACCAGGTAACGAACGGGGCGGGGGCGGGGGGCGCGGGGAGTGGAAATAGCCTTCGCCTTGGATGTCTGGAAGATCAAAATATAGAGGCAGGCTGTTAGGATCACGTCCCGTCTGGGGCTTGGGAAGCCAAATCCATTACAATGACAGTGCCCTTATCTATGGGCTGTGTCTCCTTGGGCAGGGCACCTAGCCTCCCCCAGTGCCCGCTTCCCCGGTTATAGCCCGGAGACGAGGGCAGTCCTTCTTCATAGGGAGTGATCCGTGCGCCACCTGGTAGGTGGCCTTGGTCCGATGCAAGGGAGTTTCTCTGGTCATAATTCCTTTGGGACCTCTAGCTCAATCTAAGCCTTCACCTCACAGTCCCTCCAGCTTTCTCCTCCCAGCGGGTGGTCTGACGCCTCCCTCTGTGCCGGTGGTCCAGGTCTGCCCTCTGATGGAAGAAATCCTCAGACAGTTGGATGTGAAACTGCTGAAAAGCCTGCTGGGGGAGTGCCTGTGTCCACACAGGAAGGACTGCCAAGCCATGGCCAGTGACTCCAAGAGGTGCCTGCCCCCGGAGCCTGAAACGCGTGCCCTGAAGACACCCTAGCGGTGAGCAACCTCTGATGACCGTACCGAGAGATCGGTCATCCAAGGGGACCCCTTCCGATATACACAAACCTCCGGTGAGCAGAGATAGGAGCTTGCTCCAAGCTCTCCCAGCCAACCCAGTAGGAACCACTGGCTCCTGCCCCCAGCTGAGCCCACCCCGACTCGAGGTGCTGAAGATACAGCCCCTGCCTCCCAGGAGCTCACAGTCCAGTAAAAGAAAGACAGGCAGCACATCACCATAGATGGTTTGGGAAATGTCTGGATGTGAGCGCCTTCGCTGTGACTTCTGGCTGGCCTGGAGGGTGAACTTTTTCAGGATGGGCCTATAGATGGGAGCAGGAGAGACACCGGTGACTCACGTGCTACCTTCTTCTTGCAGAAGAAGAAGGTAACTTCTACCTCAAAAGAAAGTCAACCAGCCATGAATCGAACCAACCTCTGTCTGCCAGATCGAGAGTAGCCTCTAGCTGTCCGCAATGATTTGGGATCTGCCGTATCCTGGGACGTAAAGCCTCTTTCAGAGTGAGGCTAGCCCTGTCCCTGGAAACCTTGACCACAGGTCATTGGACTCCCTGTCTTCTCCCCCCAATAAAGTCCCTCTAGCACAGGAGAAGACAGAGGTCGCCTTGCCTGGGCCCCAAGGCTTGGACATCAGAAGTCCAACTGACAAAAGGTCCATGTAGGGGTTGAATATCCCTGGGTCTACCCATCAGTCCAGACAGAACAGTTATGGTGTATGGTTGGCCAAGAGAAACCCACCAGTGGATTTGCTGAGCAACACAAGAAGGGTCCTGTTGAGATGTCCATGCTCTCATTCTCTATTTCCTGAGCCCCCACTATGTGCCGCACACTTTCCTGGGTGCCAAGGGAGGGAAAAGGGTGACAGGGTGCACAAGCAAAACCAAACATCCGCGCTAAACGCCTTTGAATACCATTTATGTCCCGGCCAACTAGAAGTCCCATGAAGTGTGGGTGTGGGCTAGGTGCACCGCGGTAACAGTGAGTCCCCAGCCTCCAGCCTAGGACTGGGTTCAGAGCATAAGCTCAGCAGATGCTGACATGCCTGAATCCCGGTCGTCTGACACAAAATTGCCGCCAGCCTTGCACACTACGAAATCAACCTGCCGCCGCCCTCCAGTCCCTTCTGACTCACCTGGACCCTGCAGTAGAACCGAATCCCTAGAGCAGCAGGGGCTGTGCGTCCTTGTGCCTCGTCTGTCTCTCACGAAGCACCTGGTGCGTGCGAACCACTGACCTTTCTACGAGTAGCCCCGGTGTTTGACCCTCTGCTCCGTCAGGGCTCCTTCACACACCCGCTGCCATGGCGCCGATTCCCACTCATGGTCTCAGCGGCTGCAGCTGCATCACAGATATCTCATTTCTCTCCTGTGGAGCAGCTGACTACTAGGTTTGAACCACAGACTTTGTGATTGTGCCCCCCCCGCCCCTCCCACACACACACTGTAAAACTCTGTGGCAGTATCTCCTGAAGCTGCCCCTCTGCTTTTCCGGAGGCTCAACAGTTCCTCTACTATGTACTCAACGGAGAGGCCCGCACACAGCCACCGCGAGACACAGACGGCGAGGGTCAGAGCCGCAGTGTCCCTGAGAAAGACTCAACGTGAACGCCCTGCCATCGAGTCGATCCTCCAGGACAGAGAAAGGGGGCTCCCACGGCTGTAGCCCATGGCAGACACCGGGATGTCACCTCTTGCTTCGGCGGGTGGGTTTCATCCTCCCACTTTCACGACGGCACCACCACCGACTGTCCTTATTGATAATAGTCCCAAAGGGAAACGTCCCTCCAGGCCCGTCCAAAGAGTGTGCGGAAGCAGAAAGGGTCCATAACGCACGGCCCCGGCACCGAGGGGCGTACTCATGGTGCTCAAACAGATTCCCCACCACACGTGACCATCTGGGCACATCGTGGAGACGCAATGTTAGTGGCAGACGCCATCCGGCATGCAAAAGAGCATGGGCCGGGTGTGCCCAGCTGCACCAAAGCTCAAGCACCAGCAAGAGCTCCCTGCTGTCAGAGGTCAGAATGTCGGCCACCCTCGGGGAAAGGTTAGGAGTGGACTGGGCAGGGACTCCGGGACTTCCAGAGCACTGACCTTGTCCTGAGGCTCCGTAGTTGGTGCTGGTTATGGGGGTGGCATGTCCGGCTTGCAACCCCGCGTTGAACTCAACTGCTGTGCGTTTTAAAGTCATTCTCTTTGCATGCACATCTGAGCGTAAAATGAAAATACCCCACAGGATACGCGTGATGAACGCATGTTTCCATGGGGGGTGAATACGTCAGTCCGTGATTTGACCCCTGACCCTCCAGTTATTCCATACGGATTCCCACCCTCCCCCACCTGAGAACTTAGAAAATATATATATATTGAGAACTCCAGGTGCAAGAGCAACACCAGCAGCAGCACTCATGCCTGAAGCACTTGGTCATGTGCCAGCCTTGGTGCGCAGAGCATCTGTGCATCACCTCACCAAACCCTCCCTGCCAACCCCCGGACAAGACTGGTTGAGTTTTACACCCATGGAAACTGAAGCTCAGAGCCAACACAGCCAGGAAATGGTCCAGTCGGCCCTTGGACAACTAGACCCCAGGGCTCGCGCTCTTCACCACTGTCCGTGAGGGCACCGCCAGTCTCCCCCTGCTTCCTTCCAGGGTACCCCCATGACTGCCCCACCCACACCCCAAGGGGAAACTGAGGAAATGTGTGTTCAGCTGGACTGACAGGCTCCAACAAGGAAGTGTCCGCAGCTCAGAAGAAAACAGAGCAAGGGAACCTCGCGTCTCCATCTTCCCATTCAAGCTCCCTAATCCGAAATGCTTCACTGGGGATTTGCAACCCTAAACTCCAGCGTCCACACAAATGCACCCACCCCTGAGAGCCTAGAGATTGGGGTTCTTCCTGATCCTGAGTCAAAGAGCAAACATGGGAGTGTCCCCCCTTAGGGCTGCCCGGGCTCTGGGTGAAGGCACCTTTTGTCTCCTTCCACCCGAACCTTCCTGGGATGGCTCAGCAGCTTCCTCCAGGGTCGCCTTCTTGCCATCTGTCTGCTCATCACTGAAGGTTCCCATGGCTCTGCCCCCCCCCACCTCCTACTGCTGCACAGTCTCTTCTGAGAGGCCTGGGGGAATAGCGGGGCGCACTCGTGTTCGTGGGATCTGGAGTAGGAGGGTAGTTTAACTGAAGAGGGGGGCGGGCCCAAAGAAGCCCCAGGTTCTGGATCAGACCCTGACCATCTGTATCCGGCCAGTCACAGTCTCGGGAAACAGACACTGAACGAGGGTGAGAGCTGAGAGCTGCCTTTGTTTCCCCGTTTAATCCCCTCCACCGCCCGAGGAGGTGGGTGGGGTTGGCCCTGGGTGACAGGGGAGGAAAGGGGGAGACTGGAGAGGGCCAGCAGCCTGCCCAAAGTCCCCCAGCTGGTAATTAACTGAGCCGGATTTAGAATTCAAGGCCGCCTGGTCTCACGCTCCATGCACTCAGCTGCCAATCAAAAGGAGGGCCCTTGAAAGAACGTTCTGGCAATCTGCTTCCGTAACGATGATAGTTGAGCAAGCCTGGGAGCAGCTCTTCTCTGTACCAGGTGGGCTGTCCAGGAGTTGGGGGTCAACTCATCAACCCACACCCACCCCCACCCCCTGTCGCCTTGCTTCCCGGATCAGTAGGAAAGAACCCAGGCTGCAGAGTCAATGAGCTGGGGGTCATCCTGGGCTCCCTTTCCACACCTCGGTTGACTCGTCCAAACTACCTCGTGGTTGGAGGTGCCGAGGAGCCCCAGGCTGGAATCTTGAGGGGAGCGAGTGTGGCTTGCCCAGAGCCCTGGGTGGATTCGAACTTCCAGCATTTGGGTTAGTATGTAAGTCAACAAGTCACAAGTACTCCTTATGTGGCTTCTTGGGACATGAAAACCAACTTGTCCTGTTGAGGATGAGGCTCAACCCTGGGCAGCTCCTGGCCCTGAGGAAGGTACGCGCAGGAGACGGGCATTTCCTTCTACCTCCTCTTCAGCTTCTACGCTGTGGGGTTTGGCAGAGCGGGTCTGCCCTCGCCACGGGCCGCAGTGCCTCAGCTTTCCCATCTGTGCAGTAGGACCCCAAGGCTCAAGGGGTGGAGACGAACGTCTTATCCCTCCCAGAGGGGTGACACAGGAAAGACTCAGGGCAAGATGGAGACCAGGATACCCAGAATCCTGCAGATCTGGACACCGGGAAAGAATATTCCAGGACAGGAGAACACAAAGCCAGAGAGTATGACATTCATAGATTTGGGAAAGCAAAAATGGCCGCTGAGTGTGTGTGTGTGTGTGTGTGTGTGTGTGTTTCCCCAGGGGGAACTGGGATGTCATCTCCTAGCCCTTTGAGAAGAGACAGACCAGCCTGGCGTGTGACTGCCTCTGTTTCACACCACACCAGCCGTGGGAACCCAGCTTGCCCCGTCAGTTTCCTCCCTGAGAGAAGCTGTCAGGATTCCCGAGGCGCCCCACAGGATGAACCATCCAGGGCCCAGGGCAAAGGCTGGGGTGGCATTGCTTTTGCTGTTCTTACAGTGCCATGAGTTGAATCCTGACCCTGACTCAGGCCCACTGGCCAGCCACATGTGACCCCTGGGGCCCAGCCTTCTCCTGTGAATTAGAAGCCCTAGACCTGGCTCTCAGGGTTGTCATGAGGACAGACAGCCCCTCCCATGGGACTTCCATGCCATGGGGACTCCCAAAAGGGGAGGTCCCTACTCTGGGACTGTGCCCACCCCAGATGTACCGAGTTGAGGTCCAGGCTGACTCTCTGGGCTACGCTGGTCTCCAGAGTTCCCCAACAGAAGCAAAAATCAGGGTAGGAATGGAAAACCAAACCAAGGTCACTGCCACCGAGCCAATTCTAACTCAGAGCGACCCTGTCGGACAGGGGGACACTGTCCCTGGGGGTTTCTGAAACGGTCATTCTGCTCCGGAGTAGAAAGCGCCTCTTTCTCCCAGGGAGCAGCAGTGGTTTCAAACTGCTGATCTAGAAGTTCACAGCCCAGCCTGTCACCACTGCCCACACAGGGCTCCTCCAGCCATGGAAGGGGACCTTGACTGGCAACTGAGGGCCCCTGCCAGGCTCCGCTGGCAGCCTCCCCCAGCGTCCCACCTCAGATCGTGGGTCCCCAGCCCCATGCCTCAGACCACGAAGTCTTGCATCACAACCCCATCTCAAGTGCTTCTGTTTAACTAGTCGGTCTGATGGCTTAACTGTCCCACTTGCTAATGTGATTGGTAATTATTTACTTTGGAGAGCCCTGAAAGACACCACCAGATTAGAGAATTCGGAATTATCTGGAAACCCATCATCCGAACCCACGTTTCCTGATTCCCACACTATAAAAGTAGCTGCCTCCTCCACAGAAGCAAGCAGGAGAAGGGAGAAGAGAGCAGGCCGGCTCCAGGTCCATAGAGAAGGTCCGGTGAGACCCGCCCGTTCCTCTCCCACCAGCATGCCTGGGCGGCAGGAGCTGTCCACTGGGGGTGGGCACTCATTGGGGAGTCTTTCAAGAGAAGCCATCCTGACCATGTGCTGGGGTGGATGGGCATTCACTCTGCGTGCCTAAGCACAGAGAGAGGTTTCATAGCAGAGAATGGGATGGTGATGGGACCAGGTGGATGTGAGAACTTCCAAATTTTCCAGGTTAGCACCATTTCAGGAAAATCCCAGTCCCCACCCCCCTCCAAGTCAAAATCTCTATGGCAGGAAGGGCTCTCAGTGCAGGGTGCCAATGGGAGTTAGGATGACCCACCAACAGCCTAAAATCATCCATGCCATCTTGCACTTTTTTGAAGCATCTTCTGGGACTCGGGTTCTGGGCCCTCATTGGGTTTCTAAAGGGTCTGTTGCCTGAAAGATTCAGAGTCCCTGAGTCAAGTTCCTCTCCCCACTGAGGCCCCAGTTGGCATTGGAGGGGGTTATGGGGGCCGGAGAGAGGGGGTACGGCACCTTTCCATTTCGGGTCGTCACCTTCTGGTAGGACTTTGGGTTGCATCGGCCAGTTGTTGGGAATTTGCCCAAAGCAGCTAGTCGTTTCCAACAGGGAGGTATCAACTCTGGTCTCTGACATCTTTGGTTCCTTTGGCTGCTAAATCAGCCGGTGGCCGGATGAATAGGATCTGGAAGGGGGCCGGTTACAAAGGAAGGCAGGCCTCCAGGTTGGCTGCAGAACTCCACTCCATTCGCTTGAGGGAGAAGATTGGGGGGGGGGGGGGAAATGCATCCTGGCTTTTGTGGGTGGGGAGAGGGCCAGGAGAGGAAGCTAGGATTTGCTGTGTGGCCTTGGGGCTGCCACTCCTCCTCCCTGGCGTCCTGTGAGGCTTCCACAAGCCATCCTGGCCCAGGCCTGGGACCCAAGGGGCTTGGTGGGCCTGATGGAGGCGATTTGGTTCCTGGGCCCTGCACTTGTTTAAACCTCTTCGTTTGCTTCATCTGAAAAAAGGCGGCTGGGGCAGTGATTCAAGCAATCTGGGGGACACTTCCCTTAAACAGAGCCCGCTGGGTGCGGCAGAGCTGGCTTCAGATCCTGTCTTCACTGTGACTTTGGGGGGATGTTCCTGAAACCCACTAGACCTCGTCTCTGGGTCCATGAGATGCAGGGAATGAGTGCCCACGTCTTAGGGTTGTGATAAGAGGGTAAACGCTCATCCTAGAGCCCAGCTGGGCAAAATGCTCTGCGTCCAAAGAGCAGTGGTGGGAGCTACCTGGTATTCCCGACCTGGTATTCTAGCCAGCAGACAAAGAAACATCCCGTCCCCAGGAGAGCAGGGATAGTTGGGTGGGAAATTCTTTTCTGATACCCCGGCCAAATCAGACCCATCATTTTCTCCAGATACCGAGAGGAAGGATGCTTCAAACCAAGAACCTCGTTGTTTTGTGTGGGCTCCTGGCTCTAACCAGTGCCCTGCTAGAAGACCTACCCCTGCCCCTGGACCAAGTTCTGCCTCTGGGCCAAGTTCTGCCCCTGGGTCAAGTTCTGCCCCTGGGCCAAGTTCTGCCCCTGGGCCCAGCTTTGCCCTTGAAGCCAGCAGTGCCCCTGGACCAGACTCTGCCCCTGAAGCCAGCAGTGCCCCTGGACCAGATTCTGCCCCTGAAACCGGCAGTGCCTCTGGACCAGACTCTTCCCCTGAAGCCAGCAGTGCCACAGGCCCAGACCCTGCCCCTGAACCAAGTTCTGCCCTCCATTCCTCTAGATCTTCCTGCACGCTTGACAAGTGGTGAGTCTTGACTTTTAGATGGTGTGTGTGTGTGTGTGTATGTGTGTGTGTCCAACCAGCCAGTAGGGTGACGGTGAGAGCAAAGATGAATATTGGGGGGGGGGGGAGGCAGGGAGAGGGGTGAAAATAGAACTCTCTGATTTGATCTCTGTATCCACATCTAGCTCTCGCCAATGGCCTGCTCTCAGGGGATCTGTTGGGCATTCTCAAAAACCTTCCAGTCTTGGACATGCTGAAAGCTAAAGGAGACAACTCCGGTAGCCTGGTTCGGGGCCTGCTTGAGAAAGTGACATCAATGATCCCGCTCCTGAACAACCTCCTTGAGTGAGTTCCCCCGAAAGAGGACTCTGGGCTGCAGCTCAGTTAGCGATCTGGCAGCCCTAGAGGAGGACAGGAGGCTGGGGGCTCTGACTATCAGGGAGGACTCGGTCCTGGGACACGTCTCACCATCTGGTAGGGCATGCCGGTACCAGTGACTGTCCCCAGTGCTGAAACACCCCCTAGGTCCCCGCATCAACTCTGCTACTCTTCCTGATAACTCCTCAATGCTAACAGAATCATTCCAGTTTGACAGATGAGAAAACTGAGTCCCAGAAAGGTGCCTGTGTTCACACCACTAGAGTGAGGTCTCAGGGGGATCTCATTCAGCTTTACTTGCCCACACCCAAAGTCAAGACTCTTTCACGCCACCTTAATCATTGTATTTTCTCCCCCTGTGGAATTCCTTCAACCATAGGACACCTTTAATGTAAACAGGAAGCGTCAGTTGGTCAACTTACACTCAATTATATTGGTGACATGATTAAGAGCAAGCCATGCATGGGAAGACCCAATGTGCTGTTTCAGAAGGAAGTCATGGGAAAGTTTGATGATGGCCAAGCCTGCTTCCTTGATAGGCTTGGATCCAAGCAATTTCCAAGGTCCCTTATCTATCTAGGCGCCTGCCCTCTGGCTTGAAGACAGACTTGAATCTGACTGCCGATGGGACTATGGACTTGCTGGTAGTGCTCAGTCTCTTTGGGTTTGGTTTCCCTGTCTGAAAGATGAAGCCTGTCCTCACCAAGAAAGACCACTGAGAGGACAGAGGAAGATGTAAATCACCTGGCCTAGGCACTGCCTCAGGGAAGACACTGAATTCCATCCTCAATGCCCCGTCTCTCCCACTTCCTGTCCCTTAGTGCCCATGGTAAACATGGTTGATGAGTCTATCATAGAGGGTGCGGGATTCCAACCCATAGAAGTCTGTGCACGACTTAATGTTGTTGCCCCAAATCATCCACATACTCATCGATCCTTTCATGCTTCCATCTTTCATTCTCTCCAACCATCTACTCTCCCGCTCATCCGTCTATGCATCTTTTTGTCTATCCACTCATCCGTCCATAAATTCAACTACACAAACTAAACCCTTTCTTTCACTGCCCTTGAGTTGACTCCGACTCCCAGGTACCCTATAGGACAGGGTAGAACTGCCCTATGGGTGTCTAAGACTATCACTCTTTGTGGGTGTAGGAAGCCTCATCTGTCTTTCATGGAGAGAGGCTGACCTTGTGGTTGGTTGCCCACTACCTAACTACTACGCACTGTGCTTCTGCATTGGACTGATGCCTGCAAGATCAGCAGGTTCGAAACCACCGGCCGCGCTCCACGAGGGAAAGACGAGGCTTTCTACTCCCATGGTGACAGTCGAGGAAACCCACAGGGGCAGTTCTCCTCCATCCTATAGGGTCATGATGAGTCAGCATCAATTAGGTGGCCGTGAACTTGGTTTTGGAGTTTTAGAGGTGTGCATAAAACAAGGCAAGTATTACCCAAACATGGTCTCTAGTTTGAAATGCCTTCATAAACTTGAGAGGAAGAGATGTCGTAAATGTGTCTAATCTGATCCAGTGGAGAGATTAGGGAAGACTAATCCCAGATTTAGAACTCCGCTGGCTTTTGCTTCAAGATTCTCCTCCAATCTCCTTCCCAACACCTCATAGGAAACTCCAACCATGAGCCGAGTCAGGTTGGGTCAAAGGTGCTTTCTGACCTGAGTGTGGTTGGGGCTAGAGGAACTGATGTGTCTTCCTCTGGGACTCTCTGAACAGAGTGAAAGTCACTGATCCCCAACTGCTGGAACTTGGCCTTGTGCAGAGTCCTGATGGCCACCGTCTCTATGTCACCATCCCTCTGGGCCTGGGCCTCAAAGTGAAGATGTGAGTAGACTCACTCCCCCATGGTATGGGAGGATGGTTCACCAAGGGAGACTCTGACGGCCAAGGGTAGCCAAATGTTGGGTCCTGGACTCCACCTCCAACTTGATCTCATATGTTGCTATGCTCAGTAACCCTGGGAAACTCACTTGACCTCTTTGAGTCTTCCTTGCCCCTACGGAGCAATGAGATGAGTTCCTGTACGGACTGGATGGAGTGAGGTGAGGCTGGGCTTCCTGATGAGAAGAAAATCCCTTCTTTGCCTTGGAATTTTGTGGGATCAGATGCCAGCAGGATGATCTCCCCCACAGGCTCATGTTTGAAAGTCTGTTGAAGTTGGATGTGAAGCTGAACATCACTGCACAACTCTTAGCCGTGAAAAATGAGAAGGGAAACCTCCACCTGGTCCTTGGCGACTGCACTCATTCCCCAGGAAGCCTGAAAATCACCTTGCTTGAAGGGTGAGGCCAAAGAGGTGATGCCCGTGGGCGTCAAGGGGGCATAATGGATTAGAGGAAGTTTGGATGGATACATGATGGATGGATGGATGGATGGATGGATGGATGGATGGATGGATAATGGACTACTTGTGCCTTCTTAAGCTAGACCAACCCATTTATGTTGGATTATACAACAAGGTATCTGAGTTCAAACCTTATCTTTTAGGGTGAAGTGAGGGAGAAGCATCCTGTGTGAATTGGGACCGTGTTTTACCAACTCTAGGTCTCAGCTTGCTCACCTCTGATGTGAAGCTACATTGGGATCATTGATAGACTCACTAGTCCAATGCATGCTTTATCCCAGTAAAAGGCAGAGTAACTACAGAGTCTATCTTCACTTCCTTTCATTACCTACCCACACAAGGAAACTAAGGTGTGCAGAATATTCCATTATCATTCAATCACAGCTGAAAGGTACTGAACACAAACATTGTACTTCATGTGTTAAACCCTCATGCTAGACAGATACTAAACACTACTCATTCATTTATGGAATCTAAACATTTTTATGAAGACTTATCACAGAGTAGAGCTGTGTGCTTCCACACACACAGCTACTGTGTGCTGTGTAGGGGGGTAACTTTTCTAGGGTACTCCCCCTTGGGGTTCAATTTCTTGGTGCTGAGACAGGGGTGGGTACCATGACCCTCTGTCGTCTTCTTCATAACAACTCCAGGGTTTCTGGGCTTGTAAAAGTCATTTTACTGGGGGCTAATGCAGCTCTTATCATAATCCACACATTCACCTGTAGTGTCAAACACATTTGTACATTGGTTGCCCTCTTCATTCTCAAAACATTTGCTTTCTACTTGAGCCCTTGATAGCAGCTCCTCATCCCCCCCTTCCTCCCTGCTCCCCTTCTCTCACAAACCCTTGATAATTTATAAATTGTTATTCTTTTGTCATGTCTTACATGATCTGACATCTACCTTCACCCACTTTTCTGTTGCCTGGCCCCCAGAAAGGGAGTTATATGTAGATCCTTGTCATTGGTTTCCCCTTTCTATCCCACCTTCCCACCACCTCCCAGGATCACCATTCTCACCACTGGTCCTGAAGGGTTCCTCTGCCCTGAATCCCCTGTGTTTCCAGTTCCTTTCTGTACCAGTGTACATCCTCTGGTCTAGCCGGATTTGAAAGGTAGACTTGGGATCATGATTGTGGGAGAGAAGAAGCATTTAGGAGCGAGAGAAAAGTTGCATGTCTCATTGTTGCTGCCCTGCACCCTGACTGGCTCATCTCCTCCTGCAACCCTTCTGTGAGGGGATGCCCAGTTGCCCACAGATGGGCTTTGGGTCCCCACTCCGCACTCCCCCTCATTCACGATGATGTGAGAGGTGTCAGGTGTTCTTTGATGCTTGAGCAACGCCAGGTTTTTGTGGAACCAGCATGTATCATGGTTTTTCTCCTTCAGAATTGTTCCCCTCCAACTCCAGAGCCTTGTGGACGGCCTGACTGGGTGTTTGAGTAATGTTCTTCCAGAGCTAGTGCAGAGCAAGGTAAGCGGACAATAGCAAGCATCTTCTAATCCTTTGGTCATAGAGTTTCTCACGCCGAAAGAGACGTGAGCTGAAGGACTCCAAACCCCTCAATCGAATAAGTTAGGTCCACTCATCAGTCCAGCTCTACATATTTCTTCTTTCCTGCCCTTGCTTTCTGCTCTGGGCCAACCCTGTGCTTGTCTGCACTGCGGCTGGAATAGACTGACCCCTGCCTCAGGAAATGCAGGCCAGCTGTGGATGCAGTCTCCCAGCCTATGCCTGGGTCAACCTAGAAACCAAACACCAGCCCTTTCAAAACCACCTGCCCTATGTGGAAGTGGACGTGGCCTTTCGGAATGAACCTGGATGCGTCATGTCACCCATGACTTCTTTTTCTCCGTGTGAGCAGTGTGGTTAGAATGCAGTACTTCTGGAGGTAGAAAAATAGTAAAAAACAAACAAAAAAGCATGCCCATTCTGTGGATGTCGCCGCCACCAGGGTCTTTCTAGAAGTGCAGCTGTGCCTAACCCCGCCCCCTCTGCTCCAGGTGTGTCCTCTGACCAATGCAGTTCTTAGTCGCCTGGATTTCACCATGGCGCATGCCATTATTGGTAAGTGCCTGCTTCCAAGCCCTCTCACCCCCAACCCTCCCTTTCTAGGAACAACAGTTTCCCACGGAGAGCTTTGTTCCTGCAAACCAGACGCTGGCCCCAAGTATCCCCATTTAGGGTTTGTTTTTGCCCTGAGTTATCCAGAGACCTATGAGATGTCGATTCTATCTCTTTAAATCCGATGCACCACAGGGACCCACTGGTGGAAGGAACCCTACCTCTCTGAGTCCAGCCTAGGCAGGACCTCCAATGCATCCCTCTCTTAGCCCCCAGTCCCAGCAGAATGTGGATCATGTCTAGACCCTTTCACAATGAAACCCTCTCTCTGGCGTGTGTGTGTGTGTGTGTGTGTGTGTGTTATTTTTGTCCCCCTCCCCGCAGACTTACTGATCCATGGAGTGGAATTTGTTAGCAAAGTCTAAATTTTCCAAGAGGGCTCCTGGCCGCAGCAGAGCAGGTGGGTGCTGCTGTGTGAGTATGATGATTTGTGCCTCCCACCCACTCACGTGTGCACACATCCAGGGTTGGTAGAAGTGCCTGTCCTTCTGACGTGGCAGCAGGGCAGCTGGGATAGTGATATCCAGAAAGAGACACCAATACCTATGCAGACAGACACACCGACACACAGTCATGCTGATGGAGCAACAAAACTTTGAAGAGAAACACACATGACTTGGACATCAGACCCGTAAATGCCCAGACTCATGTTTCCTCAGACAGAAACTCAGACGCATACATCCAAACACGTGCACACACAAAACACATAGACTAACATACTCACTCAATCACACACACAAGGAGGCTCCTGACGCAAGACCTGAACTGCTCTGTGGCTGAGAGACAAGACCCTTGGCCCCAGGGTCTCAGCCTCATTCTTTTCCTCTATACAGTAGCTTTGATGATAGGCCAATGCCAGTAAGAGTCATGGTCTTGAGTCTCCATTCTCCTGGGGTCTTCTCTCAACAGAAACATTGCCTGCTGCTCAACTTACTTCCTGCTCAGCTTCCCAAGACTCACAGAAGACTGGTTCATGCTGCAGAGAATGACATCACCACCATTTGGGGGACTGTAGTAGCTTTCTCTCTGTGATCCCTGAGCCCCTCCTTGCCCATCAGGCATGAGTTGCTTTCCCTCATCTTCACCCAATAAACTTGCTCTTTCTCTGCACTAGGGGGTCGTGTCATTTGTCACCATGACTGGAGGGTATATAGGTTATCCTGGGAGATGGAACAGAGTTTGGACCTTGCTCTGGGGAATCTTAAAGGTCTCAAACAGAAGAGGAAGATATTCAGATGTATGCAAATGTCACAGTGATTGATTCAGTGTCCTTAGGAAGAGTGTGCATGGAACTTACACACAGATGCAATAATCTAGACAGATACGGTGACACTGACTACACAAAAGGAGAGAAAAGGGTGCATTTGAGGGGTGTTTTAGGGTGTTGCACGAGTGTGAGTGAAGGAACAGAAGAGATGCCGATCTGAGTCTCAAGTTGGGGAGCCCAAGGCTAACTAGAAATAGAGGAAGGTTGAGGTGATTTCCACGGGAAGATGATGCCTTAGTTAGAAGCAGGGAAGTGTTGGGGAACCCTGAAGGAGCTGCCCAGGGAGCTGATGGACACACAGCCTTCTGCCACTCTTTGATGGCTTATTTGGATCCAACCATTTTTGCTATTTCTGCTCCCTAAACAAGAGGTGATCGAGATGACAAAGCAGCATGAAGTGGTCCAAAGAGATTAATTGTTGAAAGGTTTGAGAAAGCCTTCCTGGGAGATTCTCCACCACCAGACCTTGGCTAGGAGATCTGAGTCCAAGTGATTCAATAAATAAGATCCAACCCACCACACTTCCAGCTAAGATACAAGAACTAGAAAGATCTGGGTTTGCGTTCTCCCATCAAATCTCAGCTTGGCAGGGCAACAGCAAATCCATCAGTCTCCCTGTGATGTAAATCACATCGTCTTATTCAGGAGTGAGTCTAAAAGAAGACAGCGTCATTAGTACTGAATAACCTTCCTAGAACACTCCTTCTGCTACATCAAGCCTTTGTTCAAAAGTCTGCTGTGGACCACTAGGCTTTTGAGTTCTGTTTTAAAGTCTACTGCCCCATCCCACAGTTCTCCATGTTCTCCACATCTCCATAGTTCTCCACACCTCTGCCCTACTCCTCCATCCTTCCTTCCCATGAGTCCTTGAAACGAGTCCTTCACAGGAATCCCCCTGAATCTTCCCCATGACGCCTTCCTCTCTACTTTGAATATGCTTATTTCCCTTGCTGGAATTCCCCCCTTTAAATCCTACTATCCTTTGATGCCAACAGCTTCCTCCAAAGTGTCAGGGGAGCCAGCCCCTAATAGATCATCACAGGTCAGGTAGGCACAATGGTACAGTGATAGTAAGTAAAGATTGCAGTGAAGTCATAGAAATTAGGAGAGCTAGAAGAGAGATTTAAATAATGGAGTCAGATACATTTCATGGTAGCATGCTCACCTACCTCTCAGACAGTCATAATCTCAACCACCAGGTCCACACACAGTTTGTTACTAACCAAGGCTTATATCTATTTAGGGGGCAAGATTGCAGGTAACCACACATCACAGGAAGGGGCTATACAATGGGCACACACATCACAGGAAGGGGACGTACAGTAGGCATAAGTGTGACAGGAAGGGGATGAGCTAGGGGTATACACATAATAGGAAGGGGAGGGACTAGGGGCGTACATGTGATAAGAAGGGCAAACCCTAGATTCATGATGGCAGCCTAACGGTGGTCATCCTTGGGTGGGCTTGACCTCCCTGGGCTCTTCTACAAGGAAGTAGTCTACTACTATTCTTATCAGATGGGGGTGGGCCCCACTTAGGGTGGGACAGGCTACACAGTCTGGTTACTTTAGATGGCTGATAACCCTTGGGGCGAATAACCCCTGACCTCCTTCTGTTGACCTCCAAGTGTATAGTCATTTGCCACATGTAGCAAGTAGCTAAGTTTGGCATATATTTGGGGGAGACAACCTGGGAGAAATCTTTCTGTTTCCCACACCAAAGAGTCTCTCTGCCCACTATATTTACCCCGCTCTGCACCTTTTCCTCCCTGGACAGCTTCAGGTCAGGCAGCTAAACCACTACATGTGGCACAGGGGTAAAGAAAGGGAATCATTGATTCTTTGACTTTCCTGATGCATTTTGAAGGTCATGCCCGTCTCCTAAAGCGGATGGCCACTACCTTAAAGGACAATAGGGCAACAGTAAATTGATCCTGGTTCAAAAAGTCCTCGATTCTTACCAAAAGGGGAAAGTCTATTTTACTTTCTTTCCAAGCCCAGTGAACCCACAATTCGGTTCTCGATGCTTTTGATATAGTGTTTAGAGTCGGATAAATAATGGAGTCAGACACCATTCACGGCAGCACGCTCACCTCCCAGACAGCCATGATCTCAACATGTGTCCTCGGGGTTAGGCCAAGAGTTCACATACAGCCTCAAAAATTTCTTTTCAAACTTCCTTCTCTATGTAATCTCCACACATTCTCTTGCTTCTGGAGGGCCTTCATCTCCAGACGTCTAGCTAGAAAGTCAGACAACCTCCCTACTCGGCCGTACACACCCCATGGCTGATTTTCCCTCCAGGTCAAGTGGTGGGAGGATAGACAGAGGATGTAAAAAGATTAGGGTTAGGGTTAGAGTTAGAGGAGCTAGAAAAAAAAAAGGTAGCAAGAATACCACTCACACTCTTCAGAGTACATATCCTCTCCTAAGACCCGTGGGTCTCCCTCAGAGCTTCCTTACCAATTCTCTCCGAGAGGTCTGTGACCCAGTCGACAAAGGTGAAGGGTCCCGCAGGCTGTCATTTTAAATGTGCCGGTGTCAAGAAGCACTTCCAGCAGGAGGGAGGTGTCCCTTGGGTGGTCTCAGAGTCCCACCATGAATTCTGAGGTCCTGGGTGGGGACCTGGTTATGAGCCTCCGGATCATCCAGCATCCTCCCCCCAAAAAAATCTATCAAGATCATTTCTTTGAGTTCTCAAAACAGAGTCATGGTAATAATCTTCCGAGCTGACCTCTCTGCCTTGAATGTGACCGGCTCAACCGATGCGCTCAGTAACCACTGTGTGTCTGGGCTGACTGCTGCTGTGTCGCGTGCAGAGAGCCTGAAAAGACTAAGGCACACGTATTACTAAGAGGACTTGTCCGCAAGTTCTGGGTGGAACACATGTATGCATGTATGGACTGGAACCGCATTTTGTTGTTTGGTACCATCAAGCCAACTCCTTCTCAAAGCAACCCTGAGCACGACGAACAAAACACTGCCCTGCCCTGCGCCTTCCTCCCAATTGTTCCTGTCCTTGAGCCTGTTGTTGCCACCCCTGTGTCACTCCAAACGCCTTGTGGGTCTTCCTCTTTTTTGACTGCCCCTCTCTTTCAGAGACAGGTCTCTCCCAACAACGTGTCCAGAGTATGTCAGAAAAATCTCCCCATCCTGGCCTCTAGGGAGATTCTGGCTGTACTTCCTTCAAGATACATGAGTTTGTCCTTTTAGAAATCAATATCCTTGGCCAGCACCATCATTCAAAGGCGCTGATTCTTCTTTGGTCTTCTTTAGTCTGTGGAAACCTTTCACATGCATATGAAGCAATTGAAAATACAATGTCTTGGGTCAAGCACACTTTAGTCCTCAGAGTCGTGTCCTTACTTTTCAATGCTCTCAAGAGGTAGCAGATTTACCCAGTCCCGGACTGCTGTTTCCATGAGCAGAGATTGAGGATCCAAGCAGATAAAACGCTTGACAACTTCAACCGTTTCACCATTTGTCATCTTAAGTCCTGTGGGTCCAGTTGAGAGGGTTTTGGTCTTCTTTGTATTGCGTTGTGCTCCGTTGTGAAGGTTGTCATCCTTGGTCTTGATTAGCAAGTGTTTCAAGTTTTTCTCAAGTTCAGCAAGCAAAGTGGTGTCATCTGCATGTTTCAGGTTGTTAATAAGCCATTCTCCAATCCTGATACCACATTCTTCTTCATATAATCCAGATTCTCTGATCATTTGCTCAACACGGAGATCGAAGGAGTACGGTGACATCCTGATAAATATCTTTACTAATTTTTATGATGAAATACTTTTATTGGGACTCTTACATCTCTTATCACAATTCATACATTCATCTCTTGTGTCAAGCTCATTTTGTACACGTGGTGTCATCATCATTTTCAAAGCATTTTCTTTCTACTTGAGCCCTTGATATCAACTCCTCATTTTCCCCCTTCCTCCCATACCCTCCCTCACTCCTGAACCTTTGGAAAGTTATAAATGGTTATTTTCCTTTCTTACATCGCCCTCTGTCACCCTTTACCCACTTTTCTGTTGTTCATCCCCCTGGGATGATCCCTGTGATCAATTCTCCCTTTCTCCCCCCACCTTCCCCTTATCCTCATGGTATTTCTATTCTCTTTGTTGGTCCTGAGGAGATTATCGATCCTGGATTCCCTGTGTTTGGGGGTCTTATTTGTAGCAGTGTGTATGTTCGGGTCAAATTAGATTTGAAAGGTAGAATTGAGGTCATGATAGTGAGTTGAGGGAAAGCATTAAAGAACAAAAGAAAAGTTGTGTGTTTCATCAGTGCTGTATTGCACCTCGATGGATCATCCCTTCCTTGTGACCCTTGTATGAGGGGAGGTCCAACTGTCTACAGATGGGCTTTGGGTCTCCACTCCTCATCTCCCCCCACCCCCACCCCTCATTCACATTGGTATGATTTTATTCTGGATCTTAGGTGCCTGATTTCTGATCCCATTGACACCTCAAGATCACACAGGCTGGTGTGCTTCTTCCATTTGGGCTTTGTTGCTTCTCAGATAGATGGCCACTTGTTTATCCTCAAACCCTTAAGACCCTGGGCACTGTATCTTTTGACAGACAGGTACCATCAGCTTTCTTCATCACATTTGCTTACACACCCATTTTGTCTTCAGCAATCGTGTTGGGAAAGTGAGCATCACAGAATGCCAGGCTATTAGAACAAAGTGTTCTTCTGTTGAGGGAGCACTGGAGTCAAGGTCCAACTTCCATCTGCTGCTTTAATTCTTAACATATAGATATATGTACATAGTTCTATTTCCCTCTCGTTATAGATGAGAAACTGACATATGCACATGTCTATATTTAGACCTCTATAAATGTCCTTTGCCTCCTGGTTCTTTCCTCTGTTTCCTTTTCCTTTCCTCTTGCCCCACGATCATATTCGGCCTTCATTCGGGTTTAGTAATTCCTCCCTGTTACCCATTCCAGGGGGAGGACACCGTGCCTGGTAAAGTAGAGGTTGGCCCAAAAGAGGAGGAGCCTGAGTGGGAGGACCTGGCACCATGAGTGGCTGTGGCAATGAGTTCAACCCCAGGAGTGAGGGTGAGAAGGGCAGTGCTGGGCTGGGCGGTGCTCTGTTCTCTGTGTCGGGGGTCACCCTGATTCACAGCGGGGCACGCTCCAAGGCACCGAACAAGGACAACGAACCGACTCTCTTGTGAGTTAGTTTTTCACAAGCAGATGGTTAGGGTCGAGGTCACACCCCCACAGGGTCCTAAGCCTCCAACGCAGATTATCAACCTCTAGCCTTAACACCCTCCTCCTAAACTCAGGAGACCCAGGATGCCCAGCGCAGGACGACTCTGCCTTGCCATGACCCAGCCTGAGTCCCAGGAGGCACTGAGTGCGTCTGGACCGGATCCTGCCTCTCGTCCGTCCTTCGACAGTTTCACCGAAGCTTCAGCTGGCTCTTGGACACGCGGCATAGTGGTTACGCACTGGACGGCAATCGGCATGCTCGATGGTTTGAAACCTCCAGCAGCTCCGAGGGGGACTTCCTACTCCAGTAGACAGTTGGAGTCTCGGAAATCCACAGGGGAGTCACCATGGCTCAGCACTGTGTCAGAGGGCAGCGAGTTACCCGAGATTTTATTATATTATTTCACACATTATTCCCATCACCACCAGAGAGTGCTCCCCCCTCCAGCCCCCCAGCTGTGAGTTTCACCCCCACGCCCACGGCCATCCAGTCAACCTGACTCAGGGCCACCCTGCAGGACAAAGGACAACAGGCCTCTAGGAGTCCCTAGGTCTTTACCAGGACACACAGCAGCATCCTGCGTGCAGCTTCTCAAGAGATGCCAACCTTTCAGCGAACAGCCGAGTACTTTAATCACTGTGCCACCAGGGTTCCTCTCGCTGCGATTAAAAAAAAAAAACCAAACTGCCAATGAGCATTGACGAACTCCTGGTGACCCCCCTAGCACAGGGGAGGGCCACCCCTGCCGGTTTCCTAGACGGCGACACTCTCCAGAAGTGGAAAGCCTCCGTTTTCTCCTTTGAGCTGGCTGTGGGCTCTGAACTGCTGACCTCGTAGTTAGCAAGCCCAGGGCCTAGCCATCGTACCACCAGGGCTCCTCTGAGCTGTGATGAAAGCCAAAAGCCAACTCAGAGTTATCTGGCCAGTGTCCACCCCTAGTGACCTTTGGGGACAGGGGAGAGCTGCCCCCCTTTGAGTTTCTGAGACCGCAACTCTTTACGAGAATAGAAAGCCCTGTTAGGATGATCAAAACAAGCAAACAAAACAAAACAACCCTGAGGTTTATTGTGCACTAACTGAGGGTCCAGCATCCCTGGGTGGTGCAAGAAACAGACACGTTTGGCTGCTAATCGAGAGGTTGATCCTCCCGTGCATCCCAAAGTGCCTCAAAAATAAAAAGACCCAAGAACCGACTTCTAAAAAATACCAAAACCCACCATGGAATACCTTGTGGGGCACAGTTCAATGGAAAAGTGGTGGAGGGGTGATAGAAGATAATGTAAGATATGAAAATCTTCTATAACTTATCAGGGGTTCACGAGGAAGGGAGGAGGGGCAGAAATGCAGAGCTGATACCAGGGGCTCAAGTGGGAAGAGACTGCTTTCAAAGTGGTAATGACAGCATATGTGCACATGTGCTTGACACACTGGATGAATGTGCAGATTGTCATAAGCGCTGTCAGAACCCCGGTGAAAGTATCGAATACAAAAGAAAAGAAGGAAAAGGCCGCTCCTGACTTGTCTGTGGACCCTGGCAGAGGAACCACCTGTCCATGAGACATCAAGTGACCAGGAGGTCAGAAATGCACGCCCTGAACCAGATACTGTCAGATGCACCGAGTCATCAGGTCAGGCAGGCCTAGCGGCAATTCATCATCAGATCGGAGCGATGCATCTAGTCTGAGGTCAGGAAGGCCCAGGAGACATAAGTCAGCTGAATGAACAGGTGGCTCCCCTGCACATGCAGGTTCTCAATGAAGGAGAACGACTAGTGCTGCACTCACCCTTCTCCCACGGGTCACACTATGGCTACATGAGGCATTCTCTACGGATAGCAGATTGAGAAGGAGGTGAGGCAGGGACACCTGCATTTGATTTATGCATGCCCTGGCTCCATATGCTGGGGCAAAACAACAATGGATGCTGTGCTAGTCCGGGTAGACTAGAGAAACAAATCCATAGACACGCATACAGATATAAGGGTTAGGTTTAAATATAAGAGGAATGGGACATTAAGAAAGCATCCCAACCTAGTCCAGTACAAAGTCATAAGTCCAAAAATAGCCCATATGCCTGATACCAGTCTATAATGTCTCCTTCCGACTCACGAAGTCACAGGTCAGTGGGTGCAGAGTCCCAGCGCTGGCAGGAGTCTCCCCGTGACTCCTCGCTTCCAGGACTCAGGGTCCCTCAACACCATCTTGTGGTGGTAGAGGCAACTCAGCGCTGGCAGGGGTCTACACATGGCTTCTCCAGCTTCAGAGGTCTGCTTCCATCAGGGTAAGGCCATGTGGCTTCTCCTCTGGCTCACCAGCTCCTCTGACGCTGCCATTTTGTCTTGTCCATAATTCATCATCTCTGAGACTAACTCCCAACAACTGGGGAGATAGCCTCTCATTTCCACTAGGGAAATATCGCGAGTATTCCCAGAAGTCTCAGGAGAAAGCCATGCCCGCACGGAGGCCTCATTGGCTACTCAATGGCTATCTCCAGATTAACAGGCTAGACTCCACCCCTACATCTCAATCATGAAATTAACAGAAGCACATGACCGCCACAGATGCTGTTTCATTACAGCTCCCATGTAGGGGTGACCTTGAAAGACCAAATGGATGGATTCCTCCCCAAGGCAAAGCTTCAGGCAGTGCATTGGATAACTTTCATGAAGGTGGCAAACGTGATCTGCCAGAAACAAGAACTGAAGATTGACTTAGTAATTGGCATTTAAGGCTTGGCCGGTCAACAAGAGACCAATGGTAACTAATATGGTGCCACGCCTTCAAGAAGTCAACCAGCCACCTGGAGGCAAGTTGATTGCACCCAACTCCTTCTGTTGGCTACATACCCCTATGTTCTCCAGGGCTGAGGGAGAGCCAACCAAACAGTTCTGATTGATTGATTGATTGACTGATTGATCTCTGTGGTTTCTATTCTTTCTTGCCTGTACCACTTGAGGAAGTCAACTGTCCCCCCACAACCCAGTCACCTTTTCACCCCTAACGCTTACATCATGACATCAATCTCCAGGTACATGAAGAAGAAGGTAAAATAGGCATAAATAAGGGAC
This sequence comes from Nesogale talazaci, assembly GCA_004026705.1. Classification (NCBI taxonomy): domain Eukaryota; kingdom Metazoa; phylum Chordata; class Mammalia; order Afrosoricida; family Tenrecidae; genus Nesogale; species Nesogale talazaci. The sequence continues at coordinate 25,309 of PVJH01010832.1, forward strand.
TGATACTTAGAGCCGAAGGAATGCTCTGAAGAAGACAAGGCACTGGAATGACCAGAAAATAGTTCAGAAGCATGACGCTCAGATACTTTCCATAGATGGACAGAAAGACCGAGAGAGATGGAAAGATAGAAAAATTAGAGCCTTACAACCACAAAAATAGAAATCCAGAAGATTAAAAGTAAAACTTAGACAGCATTTGAAAAGAACAAAGCAGTGGGCCTGGAGCAGTGGGAAGCTGAATTAGCGAACTTGCAGACAAATCTCCTGATTCCAATCAATGAGAAGAAACATCAACACATCTATGCCAAAAGGAGTAATACCGCAGATCATTTTTTTAAAACCTCCCAGAACATGGCAGAAGCGACTCTGAAATTTGCTCTTCGTCATAGAGTAGCTAAAGTAAACGGAAGGAAGTGTGAAGTCAACAGAAGAGAAAATTTCAAAGGGCAACTGGAGGAGACAAAGTAAAATATTATAATTAAATGTGCAAAGGCCTAGAATTAGAAAACCAAAAAATTGAAGCACACGCTCAGCATATCTTAAATGGAAAGAACTCAAGAAAAAAAATCAGACCTTGACTTGCAATATTGAACGATTCTATGGGCAAAATATTGAAGAATGCAGGAAGCATCAAAAGACGATGGAAAGAATACCCAGAATAGTTGCACCAAAAAGACCTAGTTGACATTCCCACTTCAGGAGGTAGCATATGAGCAAGAGTGGATGGTGCTGAAAGAAGACGTTCAAACTGCACTGAAAGCATTGACCCAAAACAGGACTCTAGAAATTGATGGAATACCCAACGAAGTGTTTCAACAGATTGATGACAAAGCACTCACTCCTTTATGCCAGGAGATTTGGAAGATAGCTAGTTGGTCAACTGACTGAAAGAGTATGTTTACACCCATTCCAAAGAAACATGACCAACAAAAAAGTTCAAACTATGAAACAATATCACTGATCTTGAATGCAAATAAAATGTTGCTGAAGACCATCCAACAACAGTGGCAACAGTACATTGACAGGGAGCTGCCAGAGATTCAGACTGCATTCAGAAAAGGACATGGCACAAGAGTTATCTTTGTTGACATCAGGTGGATCTTGGCCGAAAGCACAGAATACTAGAAAGATGTTTACTTATTGATTATGCCATGGCATTTGACTGTGGATCATAGGAAGCTATGGATAAACTTGAGAAGGGTGGGAACTCCACAACACTTCATTGGGCTCATGCCAAACGTGTACCTGGATCACAAGGCAATTGTGCAAATGGAACAAGAGACTGCTGCATGGTTTAACGTCAGGAAAGGTGTGTGATAGGATTGTATCATCTCACAATACTTATTCAATCTGAATGTTGGGCAAATCATCAGAGAGGCTGAATTATATGAAGAAGAATGTGACATCAGGCCTGGAGAAGGGCTTATCAAGAACCTGCAAGTTATTAACTATCTGAAATATGCCGAAGACACCACCTTGCTTGCTGAAAGTGAGGATGACTTGAAGTACTTGCTGACGAAGATTCAGAATGGCAGCCTTCAGTGTGGGTGATGGCTCCGTGTGAAGACACCAAAATCTTCACAACTGAACCCACAGGTCGCCTGATGTTAAAAGATGAAAAGGTTGAAGCTATCTGTCTTGCTTGACTCCACAATCAATGTCCTAGAAACAGCAAACAAGTATTTCCAATTGCCTCCTGTGCAGGTGAGTTAGACATTGACTAAGGAAGGCCAAAATAAGAATCGACGCATTTGTAGTGTGGTGCAAGAGAAAACCACCCAAAGAACTGCAGAAGCGATCAACTGGTCTGTCTCAGTAGAGGGGTGCCCAGGGTGCTCCTTGGAGGCAAGGCTGAGGAGACTTCGCCTTCCGTACTTGGGAAAGGTTCTCAAGAGAGACCAATCCCTGGAGAAGGGACATCACGGTTGGGAAAACAGATGGGCAGCAAAGGAGAAGAAAGCCTGCAGGCGCTGGACTGCCATCGTGGCTGCATCCAGAGACTCAGGTCTGAGGAGAGCACAGATCGGGGCAGTGTTTCGTTCAGGTGTGCAGATGGTCGCTATGGGTTGGAATCACCATGATGGCATTGAATCACAACAACAATTGCCTAGTCCTGGTAGAACGATACCTATGTCGACCCATGGAACAGAGCAGAGAGCCTAGAAATAAATCCATCCGCCTACGGGTCTTCAACCACGGGAGGAAAAACATTGATAAGGAAGAGGTGGTCTCTTCAACAAATAGTGCTGGCAAAAATTGGATTACCATCTGTTGCATGGTGAAACAGGACTAATACCTCACCTGGGCAGAATCATGAATCAGGACCCAAACCTGGTGGTTTCAAGCCACTGACCTTGTAGATTGCAGCCCGGTGTGTGACCATGACGCCACCTGGGGTCCTTATGAAGTCGAACTGGCAAAGGGAAATTATCTTAATAGTGTCTCAGTTCTTCGCAATGGTGCGCAAGCGGCCTGACTCAGGGGGAAGTGCATTGGTGTCTGCTCTTTAACTTTGACACGTCAGATAAATAAGATGGATGGATGGCAAGCAGGATGGCTAGGTAGGTCACTGTGTAAGTGTGGTAAACTGTTAACAGCAGGATTAGGAAGCGGATACGCGGTATTCCTGGTAAGTTTCCTTTAGCTTTGCTTCATGTTTGAGATTTTTCAGAACAAAATATCAGGGAGAGGACAGATGACGGGACTACCGCGAGGAAGTAAGTTAGAGACCAACCGGCTAGAGGAGGGGAGGCCAGTGAAGAGGCTACTGGGCGAGTGTTAGGCAAAGAAAGACAACAGAGACAGTGAGGCAGAGAGGAGCGGAGGAGGCTGGAGTATTGAGTTGTGGGGAAACCCAGAAGACCAGAGACAGGAGACTCAAGAGCAGAAACAGGTCAGAAGGTTGACCATGGTGGGCGCTGCTGGCCAACTTTCCAATGGCCTCCTTTTGAAAAAGAGTGAAGGAAGAGGGAGTGAGGGTTGCCCGAGCGGTTCCTCCCAACCCTGCGCAAAGCACTGAAGCAAGTTCCCGTGGGTCTCCTCGGTCACCCACTTCAAGAAGGTGTCTTTGACCACCTCCTCTGCTCCGAAGTGAGCAAATATCAGCACAGAAACCCAGGTGGGTGGCTTCAAAGGAGGGGCCACATGCATCTCCTTCTGCCCCCTTCTAGTCTCCAGGTATCCAGCACAAGAGACCAAGGAGGTTACCAAGTCCAGAAAAGGGGTGAAGTGCTGGAAGAGCTGACTTCCTGCAGAGTCTCCGCAGCTGCCAGTGGACACAACTGTCCACACAGTGAGAGACTGGTGATCTGGCACAGAGAAAGAGAGAGAGAGAGAGAGAGAGAGAGAGAGCCCTTAGGTATTTTTTTAATTGTGGCTTGTGTGAAAGTTCACAGAGCAAATTAGTCTTCCACTCAAGAATGCATAATGCATTTTGTTTCACGACCTTAACTACAATCCCTTCAAAGTAGCACTTCTCTGTGGCCCCTTTTTCCAGTCCTTCCTGCCTTCTGAACTTTTATTTGGTAGGGTGGGGCAAATTCTTCCTTTTTAGTCTCTTGTGGTTCACTGTCCTGAGAGTACCTTCCTTGTGGGGTGACCAATTGCAAGCCTTTGGCTGAAACGGGATCTCTGAGAGTGAGAGTGGTTTCCGATTTGAAGAGGGTCAAAGGGCCACAGTCTTAGACCCAAGCAAGTCTGTGCTCCATTTCCCTCCCACTCTGTCCAGGATGGTCCACCTGAGTGGGAGAGGTAGCCAGGCACCATCCGGGTCTTCTGGGTCTCATGAGGTCCTTGGGACTTGCTTGTCCTTCAGTCTTTTGTTTTCCTCACTCTCCTTTGCTCTAGACATGGAGAGAACGGGAGTTGCATCTTAAACAACCACTTCAGGAGCCCGGGTGGCATTGTTGGGTATGCCCTGCTAGGTGAGCTGCAGGCCGATGGCTCAAACTCTCCAGCTGCTCTAACAGGAGGAAGCTGAGACTATCTGCTTGCTTAAAAGATTCCGTCTTGGAACCCCTATTTAAGGTCCTTATGAGTTGGAATCAGCTTGATGGCCATGGCTGGACATTCATTTGTTGTTTTGTGTTGGTGACTACCTGCAAGCTTTTAAGACCCCCCAGTACTCACCATTGTCTTTGTGGACTACCCTATGCCTGTTGTTCTAGACACCCCCCAAACTATGATCTTAAGCCCCAAAGTCCAGTGAGCCATTCCCTCAAGATATGTGTTTAGTGCTAAGAAGTCTTCACACCTCCCCCCTGTATGCACTATTATCCACATGTGGCAGGCCCTACTCTGGTGTCAATTTCAGAATTGGGAGTGTAGGGGTGGAGTCTAGCTTATCGATCTGGAGATAGTCAATGAGACCTCTGTGTGGGCATGACTTTCTCCTGAGAATTCTGTGAAATCTGGCCATATTCCCCCCCCCCCCCCTTGGAGGTGAAAGACTTATGTCTCAGTTCCTTGGAGACACTCTACTGACAGGACACCAGACTGACTCCCTGTGAGACATCCCGGAGGAGATGTCACATGGCTTACCCTGATGGAACCAGACCTCTGAAGCCGGAAAAGCCACACAGAGACTCCTGCCAGTGCTGAGATGCTTGAAAAGCCACAGAGAGGCCCCGGCCAGCGCTGAGATGCTTCTACCACCACCGGATGCACAAGACTCTGCACCCACTGGCCTGTGGTTGTCCTGGCGTCATTGCATGTGCTTCACGAGTCTGAAGAGGATGTTACAGATTGGTCTCGGACATAAGGGCTAATATCGGATTTATGACCTTGGACTGAACTGGGCTAGGGTGTTTCCTCAATGTTCAATTGCTCTTGTATATAAACCTCTTTCTTATACACATATGTGTGCTTATGAATGTGTTTCTCTAGTCTGTCCAGACTAACACACCACATGAACACATTGACAGCCCGTATAAATACATATGTGGACATCTTCTCTGCCAAATCAAGTCTGCTCGCTGGGGAAGTCCCTTCCTCTTCAGCTTGCACGTACGCATGTGTTCACAGATGGCTTGTTCTGTGAGCCAAGGATCGTGCGTGTCCTGGTAACGTGTTCTCCCCCATTGCCTTTACCTCCTGTGCTCCACTGCCCAGGGTCTTCCTTTGCTTTGGTCGTCGTCGTGCTCAGCCTCCCCTTCTCTTCACCCAAGTGCACATGTAGCTGCTCTCCAGTGAGTGATTTTCCCCTTCCTTCCTTCCTTCCTTCCTTCCCCTCCAATCCCTGGTAAACATCAATGACTGCTTCTTTCTGCGTGTAGACCTCTTCTTGACTTCTTATCATTGTGATCGCATGCACTCCCTGTCCGTCTGTGACTGGCTTTTTCATTCAGCATAACCTCCTCCAGGCCCCTCCACATGACAGGGTGCTTCACAGGCGCTGGTTCCATCGTGACGCTTGGATGTGGTACAATTATCCATCGGCCGCATGTGCCATTGGCTGTTTCTGTCTGTCTGCTGTGGTGACGAACAAGGGTCTGCCTTCCTCCTCGTAACCGCTCTCGTGCCTCTGGTGCTCAGGAGGGAGATTGCCCAGTCACACAGTATTTCTAATTCCAGCTATTCGAGGCTGAGCCGCCCCCTGTCCCACCATGGTTGTGCCATTTCACGCCCTCCCCCCCCCCCCCACACTTCTTGATGTGCATAGCTTGACGTGGAGTTTCCCAGAAGCCTGGGCTGCCTACCTCACCAGAAGGGGGAGTCAAAGGGATTTGCCACCCTTCCCTCCGGTATTCCCAGGTCTTCCCAACCAGTCCATTCTGGTTCAACCAGCTCCTGAGAATTTGCTTTTCCACCCACCCCAGGTCGCTTGAATCTGAACTGACCATGTAACGCGAACCTCCGGTGGGCCAGACAGGTCCATGTGGATCTAAGACTCTCCGTGTATAGATTCAGACGCAGCAGCTCCAGGGTGAGGCATGCAGAGAGTCCCCAGCCCGGCCTCAAGGCCCGGACCTTCCAGCAAGCTCAAGGAGAGAGGCTAGCAGGGGTGCTATAAGACAACTGTGTTCTCGTGAGGCCACTTATGAAAATGCACGTCCAGGACCTGGGAGTCCCCGTGGTGGGCAGGTGCGACGACATGTGCAGGTGCCTGGGACAGCCTGGTGAAGGCAGGCTGGCACAGCAGGTGTCCGGGGGACACGGGCTGAAAGACTGAAAGCACAGATCAGGAGTCTGTAGAACTGAGTTCAGATCCTGGCTTCTGGCCCAAGTGGCGATGTGGCCTCCAGCAAGTCGCCCAGACTTCCTGCACCTCCATATCCGTGACCTGTAAAATGGGCACTGCAGCAGGCCCGGGAGTCTGGCCCGGCAGGTAACGAGGGCTCGAATCGGTAGCGTTGTTTCTGTTCTGTGCTTGTTACTTCAGGCCCCCCGAATTCCGACCCACAGGGACCCTAAGGAGGTACCCAGGGTAGCCCTCGCACACAGGCTGGTGGGCTGGTGTCTCCCAGAAGCAAATTGCTGCATCTGGTTTCCCTCCCGCCACAGCCCTCAGTCCCAGGCTTTGGCTCCAGGCAACAGTCTCTGCCCAGATCCCCCACCCCGCAGCCTGCTTCTTTCATCTCCATAAGATCCAGCCCGGTCCCCAGACTCCCTTTCCAAAACCCACCCCTCGCCTTCACTCCAACACAGGCCTCCCTTCTTCCATCTCAGCCCTTGTAAACTTCCCAGTCCTGCAGTCCCAGATTGGGTGCCCCTCTTCCAGGAAGTCCACCTGCAGGGCCGGGGGGGTAGGGGTGTGCCTCAAGGCCTCTGCCAGCCGGAGGCCACAGTCTCCCTCAACCATGGCCCTGCTCACACTCCCCGAGCTCCCCTGACACACTGTGCCCACATTGACCTTCAGCACATCACGTCCACCTCACCCTGGCATTGCCATCGTGCCCGCTCACCTCTGGCATATATCCCACTGCCCACCCTACCCTCACAGAAGCACTCCTTAGCCTCTGCCTTGCTGACCCTTCTCCGGGCATGCACTGGCACTCAGCCCAAGCACCCGGGGCAGCCGGCCTCAAAGCCCTGTACCTGTTCGCACTGCCCTGCCCGACGCCTCCGCTTGACCAGGAGCCCCTCAAGGGCAGAGCTGGGCCAGCGTTCAGCCAGGGTTTGTTTGTGTTGAACTTAATCTGCTCCCTGCCTCAAAAGAGGGATTATGCCCTCCGCATTTCCAGTACCCAGGCCTTTCTTTCCCGGACGGTTCCGGGACTGGCATGACTGGGCTTTTGTTGCGTGTATTAGCAAAGGCATCACCGTGCTTCCCCTGGGAGCGCGGCTCTGCTTGGGGGGTGTGGGGGGGGGGCAGTCTGTGGGTTGGCCATGGGCAAGGAATGAGGTCAGAGGTGTCCTCCCTGGCCCTGCCTGGACCCAGCCTTTATTGACGCGTTTTAAAGCCACTTCGTGGGACTGTTTGCTGATCCAACGAAAATGCTTTCAATGTCTTTTCTTTTTCTTTCTTTCTTTCTTCTTTTCTTCTCCTGATTTTGAATGCGTCAAAAACATGAGAGGGAGAGAGAGAGAAAAAAAATGTCACCCTGGATCATGTCACCCAGAAGCCAGCCCTGAGAGCATGGTGCACGGTTCTCTATGGGGGTTTTCCCAAGTGCCAACCAAAATGTCAGTAAGGAGTAGGCTCAAAAGCTACCTCCCAACAGACAAAAAGAAGGAAAAATATATCTATCTATTCTACACATAGATAGACACAAGAAAAAATAAATAAACAAATGGTTATTTATTTTTTAAATCATTTTATTGAGGGCTCACACAACTCTTATCACAATCCATCCATCCCTTGTAAGCAAAGCACATTTGTACATTTGTTGCCATCATCATTCTCAAAACATTTTCTTTCCACTTGAGCCCTTGGTATCAGCTCATTTTTCCCCTCCTTCCCTGCTCTCCCTCCCTCATGAACCCTTGGTAATTTATAGATTATTGTTATTTTGTCCTATTTCACCCTGTCCTATATCTCCCCTCACCCACTTCTCTGTTGCCCGTCCCCCAGAGAGAAGGCCATATGTAGAGCCTTATAATCCGTTCCCCCTTTCTACTCCACCCTCCCTCCAACCTCCCAGAATCGCCACTCTCACCACTGGTCCTCAAGGGATCATCTGTCCTGGATTCCCCACGGTTATTTCCTTTTAAGAGCGAAAAGGGTCCTGGCCGTGAAACCCCTGCAGACCCCTCTCCCTGTCTGTCTGAACAGCTCTCAAAGGAAGGAGGGCACAGCTGAAGCAGACGTGGGGTCTTCCATGACACACAGGCCGGCTGCTTAGGGAGGCAGCTACCTAGTAAACCATCTCCTTTCTCACAGGCATAGAACCTGGTGTGAGTTTGCGGTGGCTGCCTAATGGCCCCGTTCATTTAAGACTAAAGTGACCAGGCATCCCGCTTTTGCTGGGACAGTCCCGATTTTAAACAATTATTTTCATCGTCCTGCGGTGTTTTTAAAAAGTCCCAATTTTTGGAAAGAATGCATGACCAGATAGGGAACAGTGGGGAAAAGGGAAGGGAATATGCCCCCTCCTTTCCCAACCCCTCTGGTCAATGGTGTCCCGCGCTACCAGTGTTAGAATCTGGTCATTTTATTTAAGACACCCCCTGCTACTGGATATTCAAGCATGCCCCATGGAAGGGAATAGAGATCATAGGGGGCAGACCCCCCAAGCCTCTCTGTCCACACTTGGGGGAATGTCTTCAGACGGCCCCTAGACTCACCCAGGGCCATAGGTCTGGGTCTTTCTGAGAACAGTCGTGTCCTCAAGAGAAGATCTGTCCTGACTGTGCATTTCCTGAGCTCTATCGGCCGTCATCAAAGATGATCAGAACCAGCCTGACGCCCCGTGTCCCAGAACCCAAAGCCTCAGTCTATACTTGGAGAAACTGCGTTTCAAAGAGAAGAACGGGACAGAATGCAGAGTCCGGCCCAGAGGCCGTGGCAAAGCCCGGCTGAAATCGATACTGCCTGGAGTTGTGTTTTCCCCAACTCCCTTAGCTCTTAGACATCTGGCCAAGGAATCCACACTCCTTTGCAAGGGTGCACGTGGGATGCAGCGACGGTGTAGCGTCGACACTGTCCGTGGCAGACATCACTAATCAATTACCATGCTCTCACCATGCTCTGAGAACTTTAACAGCCGTATCAAGTGACTGGAACTGGCACCTTTGGGCTGAAACGTGGCATCTTTAGTGCCACCAGATTGCGATTTCTAGCTGAGGACGTGAGCCTGCTCAGGGGTCACTTGAATTCTTGTTCCTCTCTTCCTTCAGCATGCCCTCCTGATTTCTGTCCATCCTACCTTCCCACCTCCTCAGAGGTGCTCTCTGGCTTCCAGTGAGACCCCAGCCTTCCCAGGAGCCCCTGGGTGAGCTGTAGAGTGGGAGTCTCCCGACCAGCTGTGACTTCACAGCCAGTTATCTCCTCACCCCTAGCGGAGGCTTCTATGGGGGAGGGAGAGAGGAGAAAGGAAATATTCTCTCTACATCAGTGGTTCTCAACCTGGAGGTTGGGACCCCTTTGGGGGTCAAACAACCCTTTCACAGGGGTCATGCCTGTAGCAAAATTATAGTTATTAAATAGCAACAAAAATGATTTCATGGTTGGGGGGGTCACAACATGAACTGTATTCAAGGGTCACGGCATTAGGAAGGTTGAGGGCCACTGCTCTGTACACAAACACACACACACACACACACACACACACACACCTCCCCTTCCTCCTCTCTGGCTCCATGCAGAGATGGGGCCCAGGAGTAAGGACAGGAAGTGGGTCCAAACCACTTTCGCAGGCACCTCCATGATGAAAATACTGCCAGCTGTTCCTGCCAGGCTCCTTGGCAGCTGGCTGCCCTGCACCCCACTCAGCCATGCTCCAGTCCACTCTCCACACCCTCTCCTCACTTCTCTAGGACCTTCCCACAGAACCAGACTGGCCAATCTCCAGCAGGATCCACAGGAGGCCTCTGGGCCCCCACATGTCTTTGGAGCCGGTCCAGAAGTGGGGAAGGGCATACTTGCCACTGACGCTCGAATCACTCTGCCCACCAGGGCCTGAGCTCACTGCCGTTTCTCCCACTCTCAAGACCTGCTCTAAGGGGCAGACGCCCCTTTCCTTCCCTGAGAGAGTCGGGAGAGAGGCCACAGCCTCCGCAGGGGAACACCCTCTCTCCTGACCTTCTGATCATCTCCGTGAAGGGCCTGAGAGTGGCTCATTTCCGGCCACCTTCTCTAAATTCAGCCCTGCCATCTGACGCACCTGGGCAGGTAACATCCACGTGTCTTTAAAGCAAAGTGACCAGACATCCCGCTTTGGGCAGGGCAGTCCCAATTCTAAACAATTTTCCCTGCTCCTGTGGCGTTTTTAAAAAGTCCCGATTTTCTGGAAAGAATGCATGACAAGCGAGGAGATGGCAAGAGAACAGGAAGAGAATATACACCCTCTTCCCCATCCCTTCCCTCCCCTCCCCACCCCAGGTCAATGGTGTTCTGCCTTATCAATGTTAAAATCGGGTCCCTTTACTTTAAGGACATGTGGACTCTCGGAGGCCTTTCCAGATGGACAGGGAAAACCCAGCTGTGGGGAGGCGAGAGAGAGATGCCCTGCTGAAGACAGAGAGCCGGAAAGGACTCTCCAAGAGACCACAGTGAGGCCCAGGCATGGTGGATAAGGAGCCAGCCAGGGGCAAAGCTATAGGGGGACAGTTCAGTGCAGGCCAGGGCCCGGAGGTAGGCGCCAGAGCCTCCCCGAAATCGGAATCAGAGGCCAGAGGAACACAACAGTGAGAGACAGAAACAGAGGCCTGGGAGTGAGCGGTCATTGACCACACAGGGCCTTGAGGGGGCTCAGATCTTCCTCTGAGTGGACAGTGGAAGTGGCTTCAGGATTTTTGCGAGCAGGACAGTGACATGGTCTTCAAGTGCTAACTCTGGCTGGGGGGTGGACATGTGACTCAGAGGGACTTGTTGGGGGGGGTGTGCAATAGGGAGGAGGGGAAAGGAAACAGAAGAAGCGGGGAGGGGGGGGAGAAGGGAGAGAAGAAGAGAGGATGGGTGGAGGAAGGGAACCAAGGAAGGGAGAAGCGTAGGGAGGGAGGAAACGCAATGACGTAGAGATCTCTCAAGCCCTAGTAGAGTCAACATGCTTTGTGTGTCAAAGAGGACTGAGAGGACAGAGGACACTCAGTCCCAGCAGGCAGTGATGGAGGAGAACTTTCTATAGAGATTGCTTTCTGGTTGGTTGGACTTGAGGGGCGGTGCTTAAAACTCAAACTCACTTCCACCGTCGAGCAGGTCTGCAGAACATAGTGGAACTGGCCCCTTGCATTTCTGAGACTGTCACTCTTTAGGGGGAGTAGATGGCCTCCCAAGGAGTGGCTGGTGGTTTTGAACTGCTGACCTTAGGGTTGGCAGTCCAACCCGTAATCCCTGTGAAATTCAGTGCTGTGGTGTGAATATCTTAGTTGCCACAATAATTGTTGCCCGATGCTGCCCGGGGAGTCTGAGTCTTGGCAGTGCCGTGTGTGCAGAGGAGAATGGCTCCGAGGAAGTTTCAAATCCGGGACCCTTCAGACCTGTCTCCGAGGTGCTCCTGGTGGGATCGAACCACCCACCTTTAAGTCAGTCATCAAGTGCTTCGTCTTCTGACCCACTCGAGGACGTGTTGTGACAAGGAGAGCACCTGCCATTTCCTAAACGGTTCGATGTTCCAGTACTTCCCATGTATGGTTTGCAGCCCTCAACCCATTTCCATTCTTATTGTTAAGGAAAAAGAGACTCAGAGAGATGGACCATGTGTCCCAAGGTCACACCGCTGCAAGGACAGGACAGGGACCAGAGCCCTGTCTATTGGACTCCAGGGACTTCCACTGCCCTTCTGCCTAAACAGAGAGGGGCTGGTCAGTCACAGCCAAGTAACAGCCTGGAAGCCGGCAAGGGTGAGACCAGGACAGGCAGGCCCCTGGCAGCATGGATGACAGACCTATCACCGGCTTTGACGGGCCATGGCCTCTAGATGCCAGATCTATGGGGTACAGTCATGCCTGCTGACCCAGTGATTGGGTCAGGGCCCAGAGGCAGGAAGCAGGAGCTGACATAGGCACAGACCCTGGCACTGGGCTCCAGCATGCCACAGAAGGGCATTGTCCATGGGCAGCAAGTGTGGTGGGGGTGGGGGCCTTTCTAGAGTTGTGTCCAACAGGCTGACAGGGTCCTTCCCGGGAAGCATCCACGGTGATGAGAGCCCTGTCCTTGTGCCTCTTCGCCACCTAGAAGAAGAGATCAGCCAGGACCTGCCCTGTGCTGTGTGACCTCATGGCCCCTCTCTTGTCCCTCAAGCAGACAGAGAGGGGATTTGACTGTCTCGATGGCCCTCCCAGCTCTAAATTGCATCCCCTGCTTCGAGACTAAAGTTGGCAGCAGTAACTGTGTCCCAGGCCACAGCAAAGCATCACGACCTGCAGTTGCTGAGTTCGGAGGGCACGGTGCTCATAACCAGGTGGTCTGGGCCTGGTGGGTGGGTTCAAATTCCAGTTGTGGCCATGCGACCTTAAGCCTTCATCGGCATCCAGCCTACTGACACCTGCTCGGTGGCTGTACAGGTGAATAGGCGTGCTGATAGGGCCCCAGGGGGCTGTCCACCTATGTCCTCTTGGTTCAAGGTTAGCCTTCAGTGTCTATTCGTGACACAAATATTCACTGGGACCCCAAAGCCTCATTCAAGCCCACTGCCCTAGAGTCCATTCCAGCACACAGTGACTCTCTATGGGGTTTCTGAGGCTGTAGGCCTCGATGGAAGTATATACCGCTTTGTCATTCTCCAGAGAAGCAGCTGGTAGCTTTGAACCAACAACCCTGAGGGTAGCAGCCTATAGAGCCACAGGGCTTCTTCCCTCAAGACAACAAGTCCTGCAGAAGGAGTGGACTCGAGCCCTGTGCTAAGGGGCTCACCCTTGCAGCACGCTCTGAGCCTAGGAGGGAGGAGCCATTACTATCCCTAAGTTAGGCTTGGGAAGTAAAAGAAAGAGGAGACTTTTTACTCCCGTAAAGAGCTACCATCCAGGAGACCCCCGGGGGCAGTTAGTCCTACCCTGTCCTCTAGGGTCCCTCTGAGTCGGCATCCACTGGACGGCAGTGAGTTTGGGTTGGGTTTCATGGTACAGAAACGGAGGTCCAGAGAGGCGTAGTGCTTCTCCTAGGGTCACCTGGGACAGAAGTGGCAAACATGAAACCGAGACTCATGCTCTTTGGTGAATTAATCCGTGAGGGGGTGAATCCTGGGGAGCATTGAAGACTGGGGCGGGGGGGGGGGGGGGGGGGGGGGGGGGGGGGGGGGGGGGGGGGTAGGCACGTCGTACCTCCCTTTCCCCAGGTGAATTCTCTGGACTGAAGGAGGGTCATAATCTGGCCCATCCCTTTGGTCAACAAGAACCACGCCCACTCACGTGGATGAAGCCTCGCCCTGTGCTAGCAACTGTGCTTGATGTCCTGTGGTCCTGCCATTGCTGACTTCACAGGTGAAGGCTCAGAGAAGCTCAACAGTGTGTCGCAAGTCCCCCCGCATGACAGTAGTGGGGCCAGGACTCAGGGATTGTCTGTCTCCAGGACAGCCCTGGGTCTGCCTGGTCGGTTCAGGTTCAAATCCTGGCTCGGCCTTTCAAAGTCAGTCCCAGCTCACAGCGATCCTCTAGGACAGGGTAGAACTGCCCCGGGTGGGGGGGCTGTTCTGAGACTGTCACTCTTTAAGGGAGGAGCGAGCCTCCTCTATCTTCTGAGGAGCGACCGGTGCTTTCAAACCACTCACCTGGGGGTCAGCAGTCCAGCTCGTAACCATTGCGCCACCAGGCCTCCTTCCAGCCACTTGATACCTCGCCGTTGCTACTCTTGTCATGGCTGCCACAGGGCATCCACTGGCCCTCAGGAAGCAGGATTCCCTTGCACAGCCCAAGCTGTCCCCCGCCCATCCCCAGCCCTTCACCCATCTCCTCATGCCGGCCCAGACCCTCCTTTCTCCAAAGCCCAGGAAGCTGGTGTCCCACAGCTACCTCCGGGCGGGGCTGTGGTTCACAGAACACCACAAATATTTACCTTGGAGACCTTGGCCCGGCCCGAGGTCTCGGCCAACATGCGAAGAGTGATGGGCTGGGCTGACCAGGGCAGAATATAAGGTGCAGCCCGCAGACCCACTGCTCAGGAGCAGAGCGTGGTGGGCAAGGACTGCTGCATCCAGGTAAAGGTGCTGGGGAGGGGCTCAGCATCCAGCTGCTGAGTTCTGGGCAGTGATACCTGCCAGGGTCAGGTCAAGAGCAGGAGGGAGGCTGGGACCCAGATTACAGTCCCTTGGACACGCTAAAAGTCAGGACCTTAGGGTCCAGGGGAACTCCGTTCCCTCACCTATCAAAGGGACCAGATTGAGGGAGTTCCTCCTGAGTTTGATCCCATGACAGGCCTCCTCTGCCCACACCAGGTACCCGGGACCCAGCCCGTGCAGAGGTGAGCTGTCCAGAACAAGGATCATCAGACACTGTCCCCGTCTGCGGTACCTCTCAGTGCAGTCTGATGTGGTGCTCGGAGACGACCAGGGACAAAGCGCAGGGGAGTCAGGGAAGGCTTCTTGGACACAGTCTGATGACAAACTGAGTTTTGACACTGATTAGGGAAAGTCTTGGTGGCGCTTTAGGGTAAGCATTGCACTGCTAGTCTCAAGGTCAGCAGTTCAAAACCCGCAGCCACTCCAAGGCAGAAAGATGAGGCTATCTGTGCCCATCAAGCTTTAGAACCTCTGAAATCACAGGGTCACGGTGAGGCGGGATCTGCCCGATGGCAGTGAGTTAAGGCCAAGGAAGCGAGACAGGTCTCCCATGTAAGAGGAATTGCATGGGTGAGCATTCTTGGGGTCTGCCTGAACTCCTGTTTCCCTCCTGCCATCCTGGATACACCAGCTCCCAAGGCAGTGTTTCTCCAAGGGTGGCCCAGGATCCCTCCTGGAGATGGAAAGTTGTACAGAGGAGGTGGTGCCTGAGCGGGGTTTTAAAGGATGAATAAGAGTCCGGTAGGGAGATAAGAAAGGATCCCAGGAAGCAAGCAGAGCATGGGTAAGGCACGGACACAGGGGAGAACCAGGCATATTCGGGGAACTTCAAGCACCTTGGCAAGTCTGGCGATCTATGGAGTAGGGGGCACAGCACAGAGGATGAAGGGGGTGGGGTGGGGGGGGTGGTCTTTCTTCCTGAATGAAAGTAGCCAGCATTTCCCAAGTACTCACCGTGTGTCAGGGCCATGGATCTGTTGAGCACAGAAAGGCTAGTTGCTTATCCAAAGGCTAGCTGCTGGCAGCTGGGCCAGGGCATGCTCATAGACCCAGGCAGTCAGGCTCCAGAACCCACACTCTTAACCCCTGCCCGAAGCAGCCTCCCCTGGACCCCAGGTCCCAGTCCACCTTGGCCTCCATGCCCATCCAACAAGGCCTTATGTTCTCACCCAGGTTCTGACACCCAACCCCTGCTGGAAGATGGCCGGCCGACGGACTTTCACCTCCCTCCTCTGTGGTTTGCTGGCAGCCACTTTGGTACATGCCACCGTCATGCCTCCTGCGGCTCTCAACATAGGTCCGGAAGTCATCCAAGAGAGTAAGTCTTGGCTAATCACCACCAAGCGCTGGGGGAGGCGGGACGGATCTTCCCATCATCGCTGAGGGTGTGCCAGGCCCAGCTCTGGATAAGACTTCTGGACAAACCACAAGGTCTTGGGGGGGTCTGTGATCTCAGGAAGGAGTCCTGGTGGGTTACAGGGCGATGAACTGAGCGGCTAGCCGCGAGGTCGGCGGTTTGAACACACCAGCCGCTGTGTGGGAGAAAGGGGAGGCTCTATTCCAGGAAGAGTTGCAGGCCGGGAAACTCACAGGGGCAGTTCTGCCCCATCCTAGAGGGCTCGCTATGAGTTGGCATTGACTCGATGGCAGTGATGATCTCAAGAGGTCATGATTCTGTGAATCCTCGCACCCTGCAATCTAGTTGCATGTTTCTGGGGTGCTGAGAATGACCCACTCTCAGTCTCCGTGCCCTTCCAAAAAGGTGCCTGGCCGTGTGGGATGATGTCACTGGCCCTGCCGGCAGCCCCATCATGAGAGCCCCCTCTTCTACATCAGACCCGGTGCCCCGCCAGTCCCCGGAGCAAAGACTCTCTCCAGCTCTGTGACTTGGCACATCCCTGAGCCTCCTGCCACCGCCACTCTGGATCCAACAGGAGGATCTGCCTCTCAGGAAGCACACAGTGAGAGCACTGGCAAGCCCTTTCTAAACTCGGCACTTGGGCTTCATGGCTTCAGTACTGCTGACATGGAGACTCAGCGCTTTGTTTCAGGAGCCCTGGTGGTGTAGGGGTTATACGGTGGACTGCAAGGTCAACTGCAAGGTCAGCAGTTCAAAACCACCAGCTGCTGCACAGAAGATGGGGCTTTCCGCTCCTGTATAAAGACAATCCTGAAAAGTTGCACGAGAAATTCTACCTTGCCCCACAGGGTAGCTATGAGTCGGGTCAACTCAGTGGCCGGGATTAACTTTTCATCAGGGACACCGGTTCCATACAGTACAGGATGTTTAGAACACTCCAGGTCTACTTGAGACAACTAGAAATGTCTTTCAACAGGCCAATGACCCTCTGGGGGAAAATGAGAACCCCTCTTCTCAAGTGCAGTCCCCAGGAAGAGGAATGTTGAGTCAGCGTAGGGAGTCCACCACCAACTTACTGAGTGGACCAAAGCGCTATATGCAGCGGCTCTGTGCCCTGGCCGGATGGGAGGGACTTGGATCCCCCAAGCAGGCCAGGCAGCAAAGAGCTCTCAGTCAGAAGGAGCGTGGAGGCCAGCAACTGTGGGTGAGTTTCCTCCAGCATAAGAAGCTACGCCTACATAGTTTGTTTGGGAGGCAATCACAGAAAACACCTGCAGGGGAGCAGGAAACGAGTCTGCGAGAGGAAGCCAGCATTCTGGAGAGAGGAGCTCAGACCCGTGAAACACTGTGTTCATCAGTAGGGTCAGTGGGGCCCAGAAACCACAGAGTACTTGCAATCTGTAAATGTACTAGAAAGACTTATGATCCAGGGGGGCTGGAGTAATAAGACATTGGCTGAAAGAGAAAAGAAAGAGAACTCTAAAGGACGTCACAAGGATGGGGACGAGTCCCCGGAGAAAGAACAAACTTGAGGAGGAAGGGTCTTCACCAAAGCTCACTGGGGAGGTTGTGGTGTGAGGCTGACAGGATGGGGACCTTTGCTGGGGGCCCACTGTCGGCAGACGGAGATTCATCTGTTGAGATGCCTACGGAATTCTCTGTGAAGCCCTCCAAGGAGGAACAGGGGTCGATGTTGACTCACTGGTATGCCGTCCCACAAAAATCATCTGGAAGTGAGCTGGGAGCTCGGAGAACTCACTAGCTGCTCTCCAAGTGCCACCAGACTTGCTGCCCAAAGCCACTGGGCACTGACTCCACAGAGATCAGTAGGAGGCACATCGTGGGCCAGGAAGAGACGTCCCTCCTCCTCCAGTGTCCCTCCAGAGCCTCCATCAACAGGGCTTAGCATGGTGCCGGCTGTCAAGGGAGAGGCTTTATAAGGCCCACCTCCATGACCACAGAGCAAGCAAAAAGGGCGATGTGTGGTGGAGAGGCAATCACTGTACTGAGCATGAGGGCTCTGGAAGGCCATCAGGGATCTCGTCTGAGGACTCATGAAGCTGGCTGCTCAGTCATTGGCTGAGGGCTGCGTCTGGGACATCCCCTCCCAGGTGCTCTGGTCTTCTCTGCACATAGCCAGATGAACTCTGACCGGAAGGGAAAAGTCCTCGGCAAAGAGTCTAAGATATGCACAGTGAGCAGTGAAAGGGGACGTGGCACGGCACACACATCCATCTCCACGGGAACGTCCGCTGGACACGCAGAGCCTCGGGTCACACTGCAAGTCTACAGGTACCAACACCTAGACTTCCGGGCCTGCTCACTCCCTTCTAACGTGTGGCTCACTTAGGTGGCGATCAGAGAATTGATTGATAGCAATTGTATTTGGCCCCTCGCACCTCCCCCAACAGGACCTCTTGAGCTCCCTGTCTCTTGGCTCTCGAATTATCGTCTACTGCAGTGGTTCTCAAACTTCCTAATGCTGCCACCTTTCAAACAGTTCCTTGTGTTGTGGTGACCTCCCCGCCCAACCATGCAATTATTTTCGTGCTACTTCAAAAGTGTAATTTCGCTACTGTTGTGGATCGGGCAACTTCTGTGAAAAGATCGTTCGCTCCCCAAAGGGGTGGAGGCCCACAGGTTGAGAACCGCTGGTCTACTGGCTGACGAAGAGAATACAAGTCCTTGGAGCACACTTGCCAACTCTCCTGGCGGAGGTTGACTCTCTGCCAGCCTGGGAAAGGTCCCAACTGTGCCTCCAGCTTCACACATTTCCATTTCAACATGACCCCTCTGGGCCACCATCTTCAAGGTTCCAGCTACACCACAGAGATGAGCAAGACGAAGCCATCCACACGGTCACCTGACATCAGAGTCCAAGGATTCCTGAATGATGTCCTTCCCAGGCTGAAGCCCCCACCCAGACATTCTTCCTGCCTTCTTCCCCGGACCCTAATTGTTGGCTCTTTCTCTAGTGGTGACCCAGAAGCTGAAGAAGCATGATGCAGTCGGCATTCTCCAGAAGCTGCCATTGCTCAATGCCATAAAAGAGGAACCCGCCGGGGGCATCCCTCTGCTGGGCAACCTGGTGAACTCCATCCTGAGACACATCGTCTGGTAAGTAAAGCAGGGCACTCTTCTCTAGCAAACCCCCCTGGCCATGCCACCCCCTCTGCTCCGCTGCCCTGAGTGTTCTTGACGTGTTCAATCCACAAGCCTCAATGCATGTCCACTCTGCCTGGCTGTGGAAAGGGCATCCTTCATTGAGCAACTCGGGACGTAGTTAATAGTCACTACAACAAGACAGTGACACAGAAACTCTTAATGGAGGGAACCCCAGATTAAGGTCACCCAGGTGGGAGCGAGACAACTCTTCTCAGTGGAGGTGATGCTTGAGTCAACGACTCAAGTCCATTAAGAGGCCAGAAGGAAAGAGCCCGCCTAAGCAGAGGCACAGAGGTGTGAAGGTCCGTCAGGAAGGCTGAAACTCCAGCCCACGGTGAAGAGGAAGTGGAGGGGCCGTGTCACAGACATCCAAGGAGCTGGGACCCATTCAAATGAGGGAAGAGAACCCATCAGACACTGTGAGGCGAGGAGTGGGACAACACCATACTGGGAAGGAGTCAGTCAC
Organism: Nesogale talazaci; assembly: GCA_004026705.1. NCBI lineage: Eukaryota > Metazoa > Chordata > Mammalia > Afrosoricida > Tenrecidae > Nesogale > Nesogale talazaci. Next base: position 44,612 of record PVJH01010832.1, read on the forward strand.
CAGGGCCTGGGATCCATCGTCTGGCTAGCTACCCAAGGGAGACGAGAAAGAGAGAGGGGAACACATTTGGGGACACTTGCTCATTTGACTCTCTTTTCTTCTGCATCCCATCCAGGCTAAAAGTCACCGCCGCCAGCATCCTCCAGTTGCAAGTACAACCCTCGACCGACGGCCAGGAGCTGACGGTCAAGATCCCCTTGGATATGGTGGCTGGATTTAACACGTAAGGGTCTCCCTGACCTGGTATAATGGGCCTGGTGGGCTCAGCCGCTCCTTCCCTGCTTTGCTCCATGCAGGTATTCAGGGAAGAGCTTCCAGACAGAGAGAAGAGTCTGGCTGTGTGCAGAGAAGGGCGGCAGAAGGCAGCGGGGGCAGAAGGGATGGGGGAGGGTGGTGAGACGTGAGCTCAGCAGGCAGCTTGGACCAGATCGTGCAGGGCCTCGAGGGTCGAGGTGAGGATGTGGCCTTTACTGCACATGAAGGAAGGATGGGGGTGGATTCTGGAGCTGTTCTGCAGGGAAGTAGAGAGGAATATTGGAGGTGGAGCAAGAGAAGAATCCACCGCCACTCCCAAGGTTTTCCACTTGAAGGTTGGAGTGTCCAGCAACTAAGATGGGGGGCAGGGACGGGATGGGGGGGACACATGTGGAGCTTCAACTTTGCCCCCGCTCCATTGGAGACTCCGCTCAGACATCCGAGTAAAGAGGGGCTTGCTACATTGGGAGCTACTGTCACAGGGGTGGGATCTCAACCCACAGAGGACGCTAAAGGCCAAGTGTGGCATGTGGGGAGAGAGGGACAAGATGTTGGGGGTGGGGAGAAAGCAGAAGAAGGGACTGAGGAGAAGCCGAGTAAACGGAGGGGAGCCAAGCTACAGATGGCTCCAGGTGTCTCCACCCACCTGCCCATCTCCCCCCCCCTCCCACCAGACCCCTGGTCAAGACCATCGTTGAGATGCACATGGAGACGGAGGTCCAAGCCACCATCCAAGTGAAGAATGACGGGAAAGGCCTGGTCCTCGGCCCCTGTCTCAACAGCCAGGGGAGCCTGCGCATCAGCCTGCTGCAGAAGTGAGTGCAGCCAGCCTCCCCTTGGCCTCCAGCCGCTGCTAGAGGGGGTGGAGGTGGGGGGGGCGGGTGTCTCCCCTCACTGTAGAGAATGGAGCTCAGAGGCCCCGGGAAAGAAAGGCCCTTGTCCCTCCTGACTTTGGGAATGGGAATCAAGACACCAGGGTAGCAGCAGTCGCCCTGGTATTCGAAACAAAGCTCAGAGCCAGGAGGTGGGACATACAGTGAAGGTAGAAAAGGGTCTCCTTCCGAAGCCTCCCTCAGATGGCCCCAGAGACACGCAGTGGAGCATGGTGGGAAAACAAAGGCTTTGGGGTCAGGCAGACAGAGCTGCTTCCTGGACCGTCCATGTCACCTCTCTGGGCCTCACTTTCCAGGGCTGTAGAGTTGGAACCTCCCCGGATTCGATCAGCCAATCCACATAAAGGGTTCAGTGGGGTTGGTGTGTGCCCTCCGCCGCCACCACCTCCAGCCCCAAGCTGCTCAAATGTGCCTGGTTCCCTTCTCCTTTTCTGGAGAAAGGGGAGACAGGCCCATGGCCCTCCTCCTGAAATCTAGCCCCCGTCTCTTGACCACCCTTCTCTCTGACTCTGGTGCCAGAGGACTGTCCCTCACGGCTAGGCTTGGCCTGTAGAGCTGATCTGCACCTGCACCCCGACGAGCCATGAAGCAGCATAGGCAGATTCCTTGCGTGCGCCCGCCAACCCCTCCCCCCCCCCCATCCCATCCCACTGCTGGAACACAGGGAAGGGGTGACCTTCTCTGACACTCCCTCACCTCTGTCCCTTCTCCTCTCTGGAAGGCTGTCTTTCATGGTCAACCCCTTAGCCGACAAGGTCATGAGCCTCCTGGTGCCAGCCCTGCCCAAACTGGTGAAAAGTAAGGTAAGGGGAACAAAGAGTGCTCTGGCCGGGGAGGGTTGTGCCCCAACACCGTAGGGCCTACAGGGACCTGGCCTGGACCTGCAAACACGTGGAAACTTCTGGGCTGGCCAATTCTTGCAGGCAGGACTAAGCGTGGTACATGGGACCATTGGCCTGGCAGATGGTTGAGATCAAGGCACGTGAACGCCCCCCCTCCCCTACCTTCTGCCCAGAGGGCTTAGGCTGATCCCTGGAGATGCTGGCACCTGTGGCACAGGGAACTCTGTGGAGGGCGTGGGGAGGGAGCCCTGGTTGGTGGTGTTTGTGGCTGCCAAGGCATAGCTACCTATTCTGTGGCTGATTGTAAACCACCAAGGTGACGTCAGCACAGTGTTGGGAAAGGATGGGCCAAAGCTCACCAAAGCCGCTGCCCAAGCGTCAGTTCTGTCTCACAGGGACTGCAGCTAGGGCTTCTGAGGCTGTGCAGCCTGACGGGCGTAGACTGTCTCATTGCTCGCCTGGGGGGCAGCGGGTGGATTTGAACCGCCGACCTCGCAGTGAGCTAATGACTGCAATGGCCGCCTGATAGCTAATGTGTGGCTAAGGCATTCCCGGGAGCCCTCCTGAAGGAGTCATAAGGTGAATAGCTTCGACAAATGTCGCTCTCCTGCGGTGGATTTGAGTTTTATTTGGGGAGTGAATTTTTTTTTTCTTTGCAAAAGTGGGAATGTCCGAAAGTAGAACGCAGCGCTACAGCTGTCCTGCCCTCGCACAAAATCATCTTTTATCTGAGCTCATGCTTTGCTGACGAACGTATTTTCCACTGGAGGAAAAGGGGAAGGGGAGGAGCTCGGGGCCCTAATGTGCTGGGTGCAGGAGCCGGGTCTGAGGGAGCTAATGATAGGAGCACCCGGCCTTCCAGGGCCACTGGGATGGCTCCCCGGGGTACCCGGCTATCTCATTGGCCTTGAGGGCAAGCAGCGCCTTTGGAGGGTGGGCATCTGACCAGAGTCCACTTGACAAATGCTAAATACGCCGTCTCTGGTGTCCATCTGGAGGTGCCGTGGTGAAGCGTTGGAATCCTGGTAGCCAGGTCAGCAGCTGGAAACCACCGACTGCTCAGAGGGAGAACGGACTCTCTACTCCCATAGAAAGTGTGTCTCCCAGAACAGAACCACACCCAATGTGCATGGGGGAGGGGGTGAAGGCACGGAGTGGAGACACTAAGCCCATCTGTAGACAATTGGGCATCTCTCACGGAAGGGTTACAGGAAGAGATGAGCCAGGCAGGGTGCAGTATAGCACCGACAAAACACAACGACGTTCCTCTTGTTCTTTAATGCTTCCTTCCCCCCACGACCATGACCCCAATTCTATCTTCTAAATCAGATTACACCAGAACATGCACACTGCTACAGATAGAGTTTGAGATGCAGGGATTGCAGGAGAGATAAACCCCTCAGGGCCCGACAATGAGAATAGAGATACCAGGAGGCTAGGGGGAGGGTTGGAGGAGAAAGGGGGAAGTGGTCACAAGGATCAGCATATAACCTCCTCCCAGAGGGATGAACAACAGAAAAGTGGGTGAACGGTGACAGAGGATGATGTAAGATATGAAAACAATCATCTATAACTTATCAAGGGTCCATGAGGGAGGGAGAGAGTGAAATGAGGAACTGACATAAAGGGCTTAAGGAGAAAGGAAGTGCTTTGCAATGATGATGGCAGTATATGTACACATAAGCTTGACCCAATGGATGAATGTATGAACTGTGATGTAAGAGCCCCCCCCAAAAAAAAGTATCTAATTTTTAAAATTACATGTCTCAGAAACCCACAGGGTCAGTTTTGCTACAAGTAGGATTGTAAGATTGCTACGAGTCAGAATGAACTCCCTAGGGATGAGTCTGTGTTTCGGATTTTGGTGTCCGTTGGATTCTAGCTGCTCATCAGACCCTCCTAGACAGAGGATATAAAATTCTGACATCCAGGTCCCACCTCCCCAAAACCGGTGTCATTGGCCTCTGGTGAGGTCTGGTTCCCCAGAGGGTCCAAATGTGAACCCCACTGGTAGGAAGGAGGGGTCACCGTGGTGGGGAGGACGGTGCGTGGCTGGGCGGATCTGGTCTCTCTGGAATCCAGGTTGGCAACAGAGGTGAGCACAGGGGGTTGTGGAACCAGGAGGGGAGGGGGCAGGTTGGGGACATGACTGTTTCCCAAAGTCAATTCTCAGTGGTAGCAAGCGATAGGAGGAACAGGTGTCCCGTTACCACACCACAATCCCCTGGCTTTGCTGCACTGGCCGGCAGCAGGGATTGCTTGGCTGGAAGGTTCTCCCACCAGGCCCACGGCACCTAACACAGAAGGCTCTTAAATGGCGTTGGAATGCTTCCCTGGATCATGGGCTACCTCCAAGCAGAGAGAGCAAAGACGGTGTGGTGTGGTGTGGTGTGGTGTGTGTGACAAGCCATGGGAGTCAAAGGCTTCCCGCTGAGGGCAGCACCAGGGAAGACCAGTCTCGGGGCCACGGCACTGTCATTCATACCCAGAGCCAGTCCCGTCTCTGTGGGAAGGGGTGTCTCTCCTGAGCCCTGTGGGGTGTTTCATCGTGTCCCTGGCCTCTCCCTAAGAAGGGACAACAGCACAGCACCCCCAGGTTGCGATGACTGAAATGTGTCCCCCAAACCAAGCCGAACTCACTGCCATCATGGAGCCAGCTAGGACTCACAGCGACCTCGGGGACAGGATGGCGCCACCTCAGAGAGCTGCTGAGACCCAGGCGGGCGGGTGTGGGAGTAGACAGCCCATCCGGTTTTGAATCGCTGTCCGACACCTGTAACCACTCTGCCACGGGCCGGCTGTTCCCAGGGGTGCGGATGGGCCCCTAAGGGAGCACGCCGGCTGGCTGGGTTGGGGCGAGACGCTGCCTGCAGCCCCGGCCCCCTGGCTGATGAAGCCCCTGCCTCTGGGCTGTTGCAGTTCTGTCCCGTGATTGCGGTGAGCTTCAAGGACCTGCATGCTGACCTCCTGCGCATGGTGAGGGGTAAGTGTCCTAGGTCCCCCCTGCCCAGAGCCAGCGACCCTGTCACCGGCCGCTGTGTGGGGCCAAGGTGGAGTGGGGGCTATGGGAATGGCGTGGGCTCCAGAACCTCCAACGAGCTCCGGCTCAAATCCCAGCTTTGCGGTCGGTGGACTTGTTTCATCCCTCTGGGCCAGCCACTGCGCATCCCTCCGGCCTCCCGCCCGGCTCTCCTGTCAATCCCGGCCTCCAAGGGCTGCTGCTGCTGTCATTAAGTGTCACAGAGTCCACTCCTCCTCCTAGGGACCCTCTGAACCCCTGAACCTCTTGCCGAGAGAGCCAAGGCCGCCTTCTTTTTCCATCAGGTTGCTAGGGGGATCAAAAGCTGACAGGAAGGTTCTAGACGCTCCGTCTGGCACTGAAACCTGCTGAAGGAAGTGTGCTGGCTGGCTGAGTGACCGAGGGCCATGGCACCCCCTCCCCACCCCCCGACGTAGGGAGGAGGAGGGGCCGCGGGAGGAGACTCCGTGCTGCGCTCAGGAAAGAGGCCATTTTCCCCGCAGGATGGGAGGCTGCGCCTCCTGTGATGTGGAGGCTGATGGAAGGAGAAGTGGGCCAGGGCGACAGACAGCCAGCAAAGAGAAAGGAGAGGCTGGCATTCACACACCTGGAGCACCTTGCCCGGACATGGGGCCAGGCTGAGCTGGGCATGGGACATGCACTGACCCCTTAGACAGTCAGAGGCAATCCGATGAGCAAATGGAGGCTCTGGAAAAATCAGTCGTTTGGTTTTTGTTTCCAGGTTCAGAGAGGAAGTGGGAGACAGGGGAGGCCTTGAACCCAGTTCTGAAACCAATCAGACTTGAGGCGGGGGGGAGCCCTGTTGGGCCGGTGGTTAGGTGGGGCTGTGGAGCATCTGCTGCTCCCCAGGAAAGAAGGGGCGCCCTCCTCCTTCACTAACTGGGTCACAGACTCAGAAGCCCACAGGGACAATTGGGCCCTGACCCGGCGGGCTTGCTGTGAGTCTGCATCCACCCGGTGGCAGGGAGTTTGGGGGCTCATTTAGCAATTCCCCCGCGCCAGTCCAACAAGACGATGCCATGGTTACCGTGACACCGTCATTCTAAGATGGGTACACCGGCTGCGACATGCTCTCGGGAGAGTTCAGTTTGGTTCATAAGAGGGGTAGGCCAAAAGAGAAAGCTCCCTTAAGCTGCAACATGAGAGCGATTGTGAAGATGGTGCAGGTCCGGGCTGGTCTCCTGAGGGTCACGGGGAGTCGGGACGGGCTGGCCAGCCCGTGCAGCCACAGCCGCAACCAAGCAAGTAACTGCCCGTCCTGATGCTCCAAGCTGCTCCGTTCTCCCGCGCCCAGAGGGAGCGCTCCCAGCGGAGTGGGCGGGGTCAAGGGCGGAGCCTGCAGCCTCCGCCCACCCTCCGCTTGCGCAATTCCGTCTTAATAACCCGGGGTAGGTGGGACGACCCCGCCCCCTGGCGACCACCTGTGGAAATTGCGAGACCAACAGAGGCGTGCCGCTAGGTACCCATATTCCAGACCAGACCCTCCCACCCGCCGGAAGGTGGTCACCAGTAGGGCAAAGAGTTACAAGCGACGAAGAGTTACAAGCCATAGTCAAGATTTCTGCCCGAGCCGTGGGTTCGGCGTGCACGTGGCCTTGAACGAGTCCCTCCACGTTTCTGAGTTGGATGAGTTTTTCCATCTGCAAAATGGGGTGATGGCGAAGGGTTAAAGAATGAACACGCGGGCGCATGCAGAACGGTGCCTGGAGCCTCACCTCAATATCCACCCTGGCATTGTCCCCACCCTCCTTGGGCTCCCTCCGCCCTCACAGAATGTTCTTCTCCCTGAACAGCACCCGTCCCCCTGGGCTTTAACCACCTGGAATTTGATGTCCTGTCTCCTGCCATCAAGAAGAATGGCGTGCAGCTTAACCTGAAGGTGAGTGGCACAGGGTCTCCCCTGAAGGCCAAGGGCCAGGGACTGCAGCACCCGCCACGGTTAGGACACGGGGCCCGACTCAGAAAGGTCACCATCCCACTGAAACCATCTCAGGGAGGAGACCAGACAGGTGGGGTGTAAGGGTCCCACGGAGAATACAGGCTCAGGGAGATCAGTTCTCCAACTCTGGTGGCCCTGAGGGGCCAGTCGGGCCGCTAACTGTAAGGTCCATCGTTCTAAACCACCCTGTCCTGGGAGTCGGTGTCCACTTGGTGGCAGTGAGAGGCCAGGGCTGTGGAGCCCCTGCCCCAGCCCAGACCGGAAACACTTCACTGAGCATGACACACATCTGTTTCTCTCCCAGACCCAGTGTTTTCAAGTTTCTTCACCTCTCTGATCTTTGGTTCCTCAGCTCTAGGTTTCCTAGTTTCTTAGCGTCGATGCCACCAGAATTCCTCCCGGAGGTGTTTCTTCTTGGTTTCTTCGACTTTGTACTAACAGTCACCAAGGAGAGGATGAAATGGGATTGAGTGGAGGCTGGCAGACAGGACAGTAGATTGAAAAACAACCAAACAAGCTCACTGCCACTGAGTCAATTCCGAGTCAGGGGAAACCGTGCAGACCAAGGAAGAACGGTCCCCTTGCCATTCCTCACCTGTGACTGTTTTATGGGCTCAGACAGCCTCGCCTTTTCCCCTCAGAGCAGCTGGCGGGTTCGAATTGCTGACTTTGCTGAGAGTAACCCAACATGTACGCCACGGGGGTTCCTCCAGGAAATGGGTTTTTTTTAAAGCCAACAGCTCACTGCCATCGAGTCGATCCTGATTCAGAGAGACCCTGTAGGACAGAGAACTGCCCTGTGGGTTTCTGAGACGGTCACTCTTTCCAGGAGTGGAAAGCCTCATCTTTCTCCCAGAGAGTGGTTGGTGGTTTCAAACTGCTGACTTTGAGGTTAGCTGCCAAATGCATACCCCAGGACTCCCACACCGCTCCTTGGGGGAATGTCAGCCCTCCGTCAGTGTGGAGCTGCACATCCACACCATGCTGAACTCTGAGAGGGGCCATGCCAGCCCAGAGTCCCGTTCCTGGAGCTTGCTTGCCTCCAGCATGCCTGCCCTTCGTGTTGCCAGGTGAATGTCTCCTTCAGCCAAATAGTATGTGATACCTGAGCGCCCCGATGAGGCCCCTGAGATGACCTGGGGTTGCAGGTGGAGAGGATATTGCCAGCCACTGGAGATAACCAAGGCACTGGATTCCAGGCTGAAGCTTCCTGGTAGCAAATGCAGACCAGAGAAAGGAACTGTGTCCTTTCCTTCCGGGTGGTGATGGGTCGGGGTCGCTGTGGAGTTCAAAGCCTCCATCCGCTCCTGGCTCTGTGTCTCTTCAGGCCAAGCTGTTGGACTCGCAGGGGAAGGTGACCAACTGGTTCAACAGCTCGGCGGCCTCCCTGACGGTCCCCTCGCTGGCCGGGGCCCCTTTCAGCCTCACCGTGAGGCAGGATGTGGTGAGTTCTGCAGTGGCTGCCTTGATCCCTGCGGAAGAACTGGCTGTCCTGTTGGACTATGTGGTAAGTCTCAGCGTGGGGCTTCATGGGGGGAGCTTCCTGAATCCAAGGAGGTGCGGGGAGCCCCGGGAATCCCAAGTCGGACTCCCCTGCCAGGCTCCTTGACGTCCCTCCAGTTAGGGAGAGTTCGTTGCTTACCCTAACAGACCCAAAGTCCTCCTGGTGAGGTTCCATTCCTGTCCTATTCTGCCCTCCACCAAAGGGCAGCCCTTCCCAGCCAAAGGCCATCTTAGGTGCATATGCATCTTTCCAGAGAAGACACTTAGATGGTTATTAGGCAATCATAAGTGACCATGACACCATGGCTCTCCACCAGGGGGTCTGGGATTCCAAAATCCATCCTACCATCAAGTCGCTTCCCCTTGACAGCGACTATCCACCAGGGTAGATCTTCCCCCCGTGTTTATCTTTATGGGAGTAGAAAGCCTCGTCTCGTCTTTCTCCCGTGGAGGAAGCTGGTGGGTCGCCGATCCCGTGGTCAGCAGCTCAATGACCATACCCATTACGTACGATTCTGTGAGAGCTCCTGGGGGGTGGGGCATGGCAGACATCATTCATGGGTCAGAACCTTTCCGATGGGCCTGACTCAGCCTGGAAATCCTTACTGGTGCAGCGCAGCAGAGGACCCCCACGGATCCACAAGAACGCACAGCCGCCTCCATCCAGGTGGACTGCTGAGGAAACAGGGCCAAAGTGCTGGCCCAAAGTCCCAGGAGGGTAGCTGGTTTAGGTTAGCTGAGAGGCCGCCAACACCCACTGATTAAAGAGAATTCAGAGGAGGGGCTGAGATGGGGTTGCCAGTAGCAACCACATTCACATTCCTGTGGTCAAATGTGGGGTCGCAGCTATGCGCCCTCCAGAGGTGGGCACAACCCACAAAGCCCAAGGGGCACCACCACCCGCCACAGGAAAAGGTCAGCAGCAGGTGGGGCCGTTTCCCAAACAGTGGCACGCCTGTGTCCTGGACTGCCAGGCCACCCAGTCTGTCTCCCCTGGCCCCTCTGGCTGACCCGCTCTGACCTCCCCTCACCCTCAGCTTCCTGAGCTGGCCCTCCAGCTGAAGTCCAGCATCAAAGCCATCAGTGGACAGGTCAGTCCATCTGCCTTCTCTCTGCAGCTTGCTGGGTGTTTACTGGGGTCTCTACACAGGCATCTGGGGGAAGATTGGGGGATGTGTGGGAGGCGGGCGGGAAGGAGGGCTGCTGTTTCCTTTCCTCCCAGTGCTGTGAATTTAGCACATGGAGTGCCTGTCCTCACAGAGAAGGAACAAGCGAAATACTTAGATGGAGAACACTTTATTTGCGAGGACCAAGGTCAGAGTCCAGGGGGGATGGGGCCTTCCTAGGACAACTGACAATTCTGGGAAGACAGGGAGGGACTCTCTGAAGGGAAGGGGAAGGCAGGCAGATGGACCAGCAAAGCCCAAGGCTACAAAATGGGAAGAATGCAGGACACTCAAGAATCTTGAAGGAGGAGGGGGACTGACCGGAGCACAGAGAGGAAGCAGTAGGGGGGCGAGGGGGCATTGCAAGGGCGCTGGGCCTTGGCCAGGTTCTGGGGATGGGCTGGGGGATGTCACATGTGGGTCTGATGTCTTCCTAGGCCGCAGATTTGTTGGGGCCCACGCAGATTGTGAAGATCTTAATTCAGGATGCCCCCCAGCTCCTTCTGGAACAGGGCAACGCCAAGGTGGCCCAGCTGATCGTGCTTGAGATCTTCGCCACCAACAAAGTCCACCGGCCCTTCTTCACCGTGGGCATCGTGAGTGCAGCAGCCCGCTTCATGACGCATGCCCACCAAGCCTGTCACCCCACAGGGATGGGGGAGGGAGAAGGGCTATGAACCAAGAGTTAGGAGCTCTGGGGAGGCAGCCCTGGTCCCGCACGCTCCTGAGGGAACTTAGGGCAGGAACTGAACCCCCATGCACCCCAGGATTCGCATTAGCATCTATGAAGTGAAAACTCTCCAGGAGGTTGCCTTCAGGAATAGCCGGCTCCAGGTGTACAAGCCACCATTTCTTTGTTCTTCTCTCTCCCTGGCTGGCAACCTTCCTCTTCCCTCTGGCTCTCCCTTCCCGGGACCACAGAGTGGCGCCCATCTTGAGACCAGAGGACGGGCCTTTGATACCTTTGACACCACCCCTCCCCCCTTAGTCGCCAGTGGCTCCCAGTCGGGCAAGGAGAACTTCCCTACCACCCCCACAATCCACCCCGCACCTCCCCCACACACACACCCCTCCCCTGCAGCAAGGAAGGCAGTTCAGTTCAAGAGGAGGGGGAGAAGGGCCAGGTCTGCCCCACCCCCCACCCCCAAGCAGCCACACTGCCCGCCATGGAGGCAGGAGCAGCCACACTGCCCATTCGAGAAGGCAGGGGAGTTGCAGAGGAGGCAGGTGCTGTCCTTGGCCTTCTGTGCCTGGCCGAGCTGTCTCAGGAGGGCTTCCCTGCAAGCTGAGAGGGCATGGTGGCTACTGCAGAGTTGCTGTGCACAGCTGCCAGCATACTATTGCAGGGGCAGCTTTGCACGAAGACGAGAGGTGAATGGTGCACCTGAAGCCATGCAGCTCAATGTCCTGGCATCGTGGGTTCAAGGACAGTCACACACACACACACACACACACACACACCGGCCTGATGGGACCCTCCCCAGTCAAGGGCATGGACTTCTCAAGAGACAACTTTGATCTCTGGGACAACTGGTCTGGAGCAGGAGTCTGCCACACTGCCCTCGGAGTCCCACCAGCCCAGGAGCCAAATGGATGCCAATCTTTGGACCCTGTAACTGGGACCTGGCTTAGCGGGTGCCTTTTCCAGTAAGAACAAGGGTTCACATTTTCCAGATGCTGTTTATGGGCTTTGTTCCCTCGGTTCTCCCAACCCGAACCCAACTCACTACCATCGAGTCGATGCTGCCTCAGCACAACCCCACAGAACTGCCCCTGTGGGTTTCTGAAACGATCGCTCTACAGGAGCAGGAGGGCTCGTCCTTCTCCCTTGGCGTGGTTGCTGGCTTCAAACTGCTGACCTTGGGGAGGCAGCCCAACCAACGCAAAGCCACTAGGCTCCAGTCGCAACAGGGCCTGCCTCATCGGCTTCTAAAACTCTGATAGCCCGACACAGCCCATAGTGAGGGCGACTTGATGCTGTCACTGCGGTCTCCGTCGTCGCGTCCTTCAACAATCCGATGTCGGATCTGTTAGGGAAGGAACAAGGGGGCTGAGCCCCGGTGGCATAGTGGTTGAGTGCGGGACTGCGGCCCGCAGGCTTGGCGGTTCAAATCCAACAGCAGCTCTCCAGGAGCAAGGCTGGGCCTCCCACTCCCACCAGAGGGCAGTGATGCCCCCCCCAAAAAAGAAGTCACAAGGTAGGTTCCAGGACCTTAGCCTAGCTGTGCTACATGGTAGAGCAGCCACTGGGAAAGTGTGAGCCGAAGGAACGAGGACACAGTGCTCGGGAAAGGGGAAGGTCCTCTGCAAGATGGACTGTCCAGGGGCCGCAGCAGTGGACTCAGCCCTCACAGTGGTCAGGAGGACTCCTCCAGGCCGGGCGGTGTTTCGTCTGTTGTGCACAGGGCCAACCAAACAGCGCATCTAACAGATGAGGACAGTGAGGCCCAGAGAGGTCGCCCCCTTCGCACGGTCACAGAGCCTGCCGCTGAGATTCGGGCCATGTCAGTCAGACCCCAGAGCAGTGGTTCTCAAGCTCCCTAATGCCGCCACCCTGTAAGACACTTCCTCATGCGGTGTTGACCCCCCCCCCCACCCGCATAAAACTATGTTCATTGCTACTTCATCACTGTCATTTTGCTACTGCGATGGTCGTTTGACCTCCCCCCACCAGGGGTCATGACCCACAGGTTGAGAACTGCTGCCCTAGGGGCTCTTCGCATAACTCCACACCCCACACCCCACACTTGACGCCTCCTCTTAGCGGGGCGGGGCCTTCTCTTCCTGCAGGAAGCGAGTTCTGAAGCTCAGTTTTACACCGAAGGGAACCTGCTTCTGCTCAACTTAAACAGCATCAGGTAAGGCTGGAAGTCCCTGGGAAGACCCCAGGATGAAGTGGGCCACACCCTGGAGCATCGGTGTCTTTGAACCGAGTGCCTTCTGTGGCTACCCGAGCATCGGGCATCAGGCATAGGGCAAAGCCAGGCCTGCAGTCTCTGGCTCACTCTGATGGAGTGTAGGCAAAGGGAAGGAGATGGAAGAGGCCTGGCCACAGCCACGGGGCAGATTGACCCGCCCTCCCACTTGCCCACACTCTCAGCCCTGGGCGGCCCATTTCTGGCATGCCCAAGACTAAACCAACACTAGGGATCAGTGGCAGTGAGGGGACACCCTGACACCGTATCCCCCGGAGCCCAGCCTGTTCTCCCCTGGTCCCGGCTGCCCCAGAAGTGGATCACAGGGCACACCAAACCCTCCGGGGACAAATCTCACGTCCACCAGGTGTTTGGATCGGCCCACACATGACTGGTTTTTTCAAATGTCCGTTTAATGTCGCTACCTATAAAAACCCAGCTATCTGGTCCCTGAGCCCGGATTCCCACACAGTAGGGCAGCAAGTACCAGAGTGGGGACTCGGGTGTCCCTGTTACTCCATTCGCAATGCCGACTCACAGAGGCCCTGCAGGACAGGGTGGAACTGCCCCTGTGAGTTTCCAAGACGGGAACTCTTGACTGAAAGAGAAAGCCTGTCTGTCTCCCATGGAGAATCTGGTCGTTTCCAACTGCTGGCCTAGCAGTTGGTGGTCCAGCGAGTAACCGCGACATCACCAGGGCTCCCCTGCACAGAGTAGGTGCTTAATAAGCACTTTCTGAAGGAAGGAGGCGGGAAGAAAGGATCGAGTCCCCGGGGGTCTTTCTCATAAGCATCTGCTGTTACAGTGTCGATCGGATCCAGCTGATGAACTCAGGAATCGGCCTCTTCAACGTGAGTACCAACAGCAGGGCCCGGAGGCTTTGTTCCCCAGAGACTTGTCTCGGGCAAGGTCCCCACGGGCTGCTCCCTGGTCGACTCCACATTGCCAAGTCCCCAACTCCCAGAACGAAGGGAGCCCCAGGACTTGTGGGAAAGCAGTGACTCTGGACCTTATCGCTCTTGAGGAGGAGGGAAGAGGCCCGGGCAGCTGTTGCTGACTCCCGGCTCAGGTGTTTGCCGAGCACCCACTGTGTGCTTGCCCAGCCGAGGACACACGTGTGCCCACGCACACTGGCACACACATGCCCACAGCCTCACAGGCACAGCTGCACCCTCGTTTTCCTTCCATCAAGTTTTGCGCCTACAGGAGAAATCCACCCCTCCCTCGGATTCCCGGGCCCCTTCTGCTCGCACAGGCGCACTCGGCGGACCATGGGAAGCCTGCTCCCTGCTGACCCTCCTCTGCATCAGACCAAACCAGAGGTTGCAGACTGGCCTAGTGTTTCCTTTTGTTTTGTTTTGAGATGTTTTGAAAGCATTTAAAGCTTAAAATATCTTCAAGGCCAAAGCCATCTACAATTGGTTCAATGTTTGCAATCCTTGAAAGGAGGTGAAGTTTAAACTACTTTAAACCTGGGAGGTTTCCCCATGAAAACCAGGCCCCAGGTCTCCTGGAGCAGGACTAAGCTCTGATAACGAAAGACGGCATTCCCTCTGCTGCCTCCTGCTCCCCAGCTAGGCCCCAGGGGCGACTGCCTGTGAACCCTCTCTGCCACACTGAGCCAGGCAGGGCACCTTGGACTGGCATTTCCCCAGCTGCTTCTCACCCCCTGTTGCTGGGTGGTCTCTGTCCTGGGAACAGCTGGAAGGACAGGGTGACAGTGTCCTCTCTCCCCCAGCCTGAGCTTCTGAAGGACATCATCACGGAGATCCTGCTTTCCGTCCTGCTGCCCAACGAGAACGGTGAGTCTTTGCCCCCTCCTTCCCGGGCTCCTGCCAGGGTCCCCCTGTAGGACCCTATCCATCCATTCACTTTTCAAGCATTTTCCTTTCAACCGGCTCCAAATTCCACCAGGCAGTTCCTTGCCAACGACCGGCCGGAACTGACCTCTGCCATCTTCCCTCTCCCAACTCTAGGACAGCCTCTAAGGTCCAGAGCCTGGGCCACCCAGAGACACCGGGCAGGGCCCAGCCTCACTGGGCTCCCAGGTGTCTGCAGATGACCAGCACTCCCTGGAGCTGCCTTATGCAGGACAGGGTTCAAGCCTGGTGCCCCCTCTTATGGGCTTTTTCTGGGGGCAAGCTGCTTCACTGCTCCTGAGCCTCCGTGACCCCCACATGTACAGTGGGACCCTAAGATCAACTTCCTGCAATGATGTTGGCCACACAGCAGCACTCCACACTTCCTCTGCTCAACACCTGGCTTATTGTGGCCGCGCTCGGGGGGGCGGGGGGGGGGGAGCTGGAGCGAGGGGAGCTGAGAGAAAAGGTGGGAAGTCCCTCTAGTTCTGCACAAGGCTATAATGTAGGCTCTCTCAAGGCTGAGAGAGAAGGTGGGAAGTCCCTCTGGTTCCACTCAAGGCTATCCTGCCAGCCTTGCTGTACTTATTAGTGCCGGGGAGCTCAAAGCGTTGAAACCTCTGCTGTGGACCGTGGAAGCCCCTGGCGGTTCTTGAGCAGGAGGGAGGGTTGACATGCGGTGAGCAGCCATATCCAGAGGGTGTCAGAAGCACAGGGTGAGGAGAAGAGGCCGCGTGGGTGCCGGGGGCCCAGAGCACAGGCGAGCAGAGGCGGAGGCGACGGTGACCCTCAGAATCCCTGGCCAAGGCTGCCCGAGTCCCACGGCAGGACCCCCTGTCTGTGACCACATTGTTGTTGCAGGCAAGTTACGGACAGGCATCCCAATTTCCATCGCGGAGGCTTTGGGATTTAAGGCAGCTTCCTCGTCTCTCACCAAGGTGAGCGGGCTGTGGGGACGTGACTGAAATGCCTTAGGGAGGGCACCAGGACCCTCGGGGTGTGCTGGTGATGCGTTAGACTCTGAGCCGCAAGGTCAGCAGTTCAAAACCACCAGTGCTCTCCGAAGAAGAAAGACGGGGCTTTCGATGCCCCCCCCCAAGGGTTCCAGCCCTGGAAGCCCAACGGGGTGGTTCTACCCAGTCCTACAGGGTCCCCATGGGTCGGCATGGACCTGATGGCCATGGGAGGGGCAGGAGAGAACAGGGGAGGATGCAGAAGAGTCCCAGCAGCTCAGGGGTTCAGGATTTGAAGGTTCTCTGAATGTCATCAGTCCAAACCCAGCAGCTACTCCAAGGAGAGAGGACACGGTGGCTCAGAACAGAATTACCGCTTCAGAAGCCCTTGGGACAGTGGGTGTGGTGGAGGGAGGGCACCTGGGCAGGGGTCCAGGCTATGCTCCACTAATGGGGGTCCTTGGTTTTACCCAGGCCTCACCTCCTTATCTAGACCCGAGAGCAGGGGTCCTCAAACTTTTTAGTACATGTGCTGCTGAAGCAAGCACTCTTCAAACTTTTTAAACAAGGGACCAGTGCACTGTCCCTCACACCGCTGGAGGGCCGGACTATAATTTAAAAAAAAAACAAAACAAAACAAACTATGAACACATTCACTGCAGCCTGGAATGAGTCAGCTCTAAACAGGAAAGGAATGCGGCAAAAACACCCGGCAGGCCAGATAAATGTCCTTAGTGGGCCACATGTGGCCCGTAGTTTGAGGATGCCTGAGGGTGGACTACTGGGGCAGAACTGGCCTGGGATCAGCACACCTCCAGCTTTTCCCGTTCATTCATTCATTCAATGACTATGTTGGCAAGGCCTACCGTGTGCCGAGCTTGCTTAAGAGTACTTGAGGTCACAGAAGTGAGCAAACAGGAAACACCCCTGCCCGGTGCTGCTGTCCACATGTAAGGCCCGCCTCTTCTGGTCCCCCTGGGAATTCTGGGTGCGTGTGCTCAGGGTCATGGCCTCCAAGTGCCAGCGGGTACCCACCCTGTCGAGGACCCGAATCCACCAACCTCGGTGCCGTCAGACCCACTCTGACTCACAGCAGACCTGTGGGGCGGGGTAGAACTGCTCTGGTGGATCTGGCTGGTGGATTCAAACTGCTGACCTGAGAGGCCAACACATAACCAGGAGGCCGCCAGGGCTTCTCCGTCAAGAACCAGCCAGCAGAGATCTCGAGTCAGGTGGGAAAGACTCCATTTGACTTTTCTCCTCTAATTCCAGGATGCCCTGGTGATCACGCCGACCCCCTTGTAGAGACCTGGCCAATTCTCCTCTCCCCTCTGCCCCCTGACGATTGGGAGCGGTGGTCTTCCAGGGCAGGCTGGTTGGTTGGGAGTGGGGGAGAGAGTGGTCCATGGGCAAGCTCTGGAGCCTACAATAAACAAGCCCTTCACTGTGACTCTTGTCTGGTGGTCCCTCTGTGTCCCAGCACGCGCGTCCCTTGACCCCTGGAGGGCTCGGAAGATGTCCGAGGTGTGTGTTCAGACAATCTGGGCCACTGAGACATCTGTGGCCCCCGTGGAAGCAAGGTGCCAGATCACCTCCCTGATCTACAGGAAGGAGAAATCTGGGTCTCTCCTCCAACCTTCCAGGTCCACGCCAAGGCCACGTTGGTGGGAACGTGTGTCTGGTTGCCCTTGGCAGTGTGCTAGATGGAGAGTTCTTTGAACAAGGGGCTTGATGGCTCGTGAGTTCTGGTCGAGCCGCCCACTGGTCGTACAAGGCTGGGAGGGGGCTCCCCTTCTCTGGGCCCCGGTTTTCTTCTCTGTAGGATGGGTCGACCCGCAGCCCCACCTCAGAGGCCATGGTGAGGGTTAAATGGGAGAGAGAACACTTCCAGACCCAGGGCAAGCCCTTGAGCCATGTCTGCGGGGAGAAGGGGGTGATGTCATCCTCGCTGTGGTTAGCTGGAGTCCGTGAGTCAGGCGTTATCACAGAAGACCTTCCCTGCCCTGACAGCGAGTGTGACTGCCATTGTGTCGCTGGTCTGTCTGGTGTCAGGAGACTCCAGCCAGACAATGGGGCTCCTGTTCTCCGCCCTGAGCTGCCCGAGCACACACAGCCCATCCTTCATGCCAGGGCCGCAGGAAGGGGCATGGCAGGTACTTCGGGAAGAGGCACTTCCCAACGGTGAGGTGTCCATAGCAGTCCTGTTGATTGGCCCAGGCTCTGCAGCAGTTCACAGGCTGGGCAGATGGCCCAAGGAGGCGCTTCCCTCCCGACAAGCCCTGGGCCAGGCCTTGAGGTCTTTACAACACACCTGCCCAGGTGGCAGGCTTGGTGCTGAAGCTTCCCTGGCATCCTCCAGCCTCTCCACCAACCGTGCGGCCGTCTGAGAAAGGGGTGTGGGTTTGCTCCCATCGCATTTCTTGATTCTTCTAAATCATGCTAAAGCTGGGTTAGAGTGCCCCTCCCTGGGGAGCTGAGGCCTTCAGGCCCCCTGGTGCTTAAAGGGGGGTCCCCTCTGCTCCCCTGCAGCTATATAAGGAGCTGTTGGCATCGAGACCCTGCAAGGAAGCTGCAGGGTGGGGCAGAGCCTCGGGATGGGGTACAGCCTGCCACTGATGAAGGGGCCTGTGTCTCCCCCTCCCCCGATCCCAACCAAGGGGAGCTGCTCATCATCCTGACCAGACTGGCACACCAGGATCCTTCTCCCAAACATGACTCCCAGACTGTGTCCTCCCCTCCCGGCTGCGGCTCCTGGGGCAGTAATGAATCACAGCCGCTGCTCAGCTCCTTGTGGGGCCAAGGACAGGGGCGGGGAGCAACCCTGAGACACTCATCCTGGACTACCTCCCAGAGCTCCCCAGTCAGATGGACCCCAGGTGTCTGCAAGGGTTGCAGGATGCCCTCTCTGGCTACTTCCCCTTCCCTCTTGCAGCCCCACTCCCCCGCCGGGTCAGCTTCTTAAGCAACCAGATGCACCCAAAGAGGTGTTTCAGGGTCTGCTCCTGGGGAACCCAGGGAAAGACAGGCCTTTGTTCCTGGCAGGTCCCAGCCAAAGGGTCCTCCAGACCTTCCCCCACACAGCCTTCCTGAACCCCACACAGGTTCTAGCATAAGCTCGGCCATCTTCTCCTTCACAAGGGCAGAAACAGATCCTGACAGTTCAGCGAGACTGCCAAACAGCCCTTAGCCACCCGCCTGCTGCCTCCTCTCTACTCCATCATCCCAAGCTCCCAAGTGGGAGAGAACATTGGCCTCTGGCACCCTCCTTTCCATCTGGGCCATCAAAAGACCATCAAAGCCAGAGTTTTCAGATCCAGAATTCCCAGGCTCCACCAGCTTCCAGGGTTGCAGGGAGAGGGTGGGGAAGAACTTCCCATAATTCTTAACAGCACCATCGACAGAAAAAGAAACACAAAGCACTATCTTGGTCAACTGCCCAGCCTGGCAGGTGTGATTGCGGCCTTCCC
Organism: Nesogale talazaci; assembly: GCA_004026705.1. Lineage (NCBI taxonomy): Eukaryota > Metazoa > Chordata > Mammalia > Afrosoricida > Tenrecidae > Nesogale > Nesogale talazaci. The sequence continues at coordinate 63,444 of PVJH01010832.1, forward strand.
CTCAGCAAGAAAAGCGTGGGTTGCACACAGCTGGTAGAATGATGCCGTTGGAATGGGAACCCGGGCCTCTCCCACTGGGCCCTGGTGTCTCCCCGACTCCACAATAAGAAGTACTTCTTACTCCTCGAAGGGAGGGTGAACCGCTCCCCACTTGACAGTCCAGGAGGCCGTCACAGCTGTCCCGTGCCTTCTCTGTGTCCTTCTCCGGCGTTCCCTTTCCCTGGTTCCTTGAGAAAACACCCAGGACCTCGTCCATCTCCCAGTGGATGAGATGAGCCAATGAAGCAAACAGCCCAATGGTTCCCTCCTATTCCATTTTGACTCATGGCCAAAGTGACCCGATTTTAAGTGGGACACCATTGACCAGGAGGCAGGGAGGTGGGGGTTGGGGTGGTTTCTTGATTAAAAATTTGGTCTGTACGGAGCAGCAAAAATGTTCAGAGAAGGCAAAAATCGTATTGTGGTCTATTTATTTTAATTCTAAAACCTTGTTAAATTGTTAAAAAGCAGAACACCTGGTCACTTTACTCCTGGCGACTCTACAGGGGAGGGTCAACCTACCCTTGTGATTTCCCACAACTCTAAGTCTTTATAGGCATAGAAAGCCTCGTCTTTCTCCCAGAGAGTGGCCGGTGGTTTCCAATGGTGGCCCTGGCTGTTGGCAGCCCGATGCATCACCCTGATGCCACCGGGGTCACCACGAGTCAAAACTGAGTGGATGGCAAGGAGTTTTTTATTCCCCTCATTCCGTTGAGAAGGAGGTCCTGGCGGCATCGTGGGACTGCATCTGCCTGTTAGCCAGAAGGTCGCCGGTTGGAAAGCACCAGCTGTCCCTCAGAGAAAGAGGAGGCTGTCTACTCCCATGAAGAGCTGTTGCAATCATTGCCGTCAGGTCGAGTCTGTCTGTCGCATAGCACGAACGGAAGGGAACGCTGCCAGGCCCTGCGCCATCCTCGCCCCGGTTCCTAGGTCTGAGCCCATGGTGGCAGTCACTGTGTCAACCATCTCTGTGAGGGCCTTTCTCTTGCTTGCTGTCCCTCCCTGCACTTGATCAAACCTCCTGAAGGCACGCCCGAAGTCGGTAAGATCTCACTAGCCTTGCTCGCAGGAGCATAGTCTGGCCATCCTTCTTCCAAAACACGTCGGTTTGTCCTTTTAGCCGCCCATGCCACTTTCGAAATTCTTCTCCAGCATCACGATTCGAAGACATCAAGTCCTCCTCGACTTCAGCAAGTAAGGGGGTGTCATCCGCCTATCGCTGGTGGTTAAGAAGGCTTCCTCCGATCCTGATGCCACCTTCTCCCTCATATAAGTCCAACTTCTCTGGTGATTGGCTCAGCACACAGGTCGAACAAGTGTGGTCACCCACCTTTCCTGATGTCGAACCAAACAGTCTTCCCTCACTCCATTGGCACCACTGGGTCTTGATCCAAGTGTAATTTCTCCGGGCGCATCATCAAGAGTTCTGGCATTCCCATTCTTCTCAAGGTCATCCAGAGTTTCTTATGATCCGCGTGGCCGAAAGCCTCACCAGAGTCAATAAAGGACGGGTCAACAGCTGTCTGGCATGCTCTGCTTTCCGTCAAAATCCGTCTGACTTCAGCCGTGATGTCTCGTGCTCCACGTCTTCGCCTCAATCCAGTTTGAACCCCGGGTAGCTCCCTTCCAAGGTTGGTATTGCTGCAACCTTGGTTGGATGGTCTTCAGCAAGAATCGAGAGATGGGGATCTCAGAAACGCACCCGGGCAGGTCTACCTTGTCCTCTAAGAGCACAATGAGTGGGGATTGACTTGAAGGCCGTGAGGGGTTTTTATTCCATTTAGGTGTCCTGGTGGCTTGGGCATTAGACTGTCAACCCGAAGGTCAGAGGTTAGAGCCCACCAGTTGCTCCAAGGGAGAAAGATGAAGTAGCTTGCTTTTGTCCACGTGGCGAGCCTCAGAAGCCCTAGGGAGTCTTACTCTGACCAGTAGGGGGTGCTGGAAGGCAGATTTGGGAAGAGAAGGGACACCTCTGTGCTTCCCTCAACCTCCTGCACCCACGATGGCCCTCCTGGTGGCTCATGAGGTCCAGGCAGAAGGTTAGACACCCAAGCAACAAAAATGAGGTGGAACCCTTAAAAAGCATCTTCCCACTCAGAAGGTCCATGACTTTCTGAGTCACTGCAAGACGTACAGTCCAGCTAAAGAGTGCTGCCAAATCATACTGCCATCAGCCATCGGCTTCGTACATTCGAGTGAGAATTTCGGACCTGGTGACCCTGCTCCTGCATTTCCTGTTCGGCGGCTGTCTTCTGGAATCTGGGGACCTGTGAGCTCCACCGTCAACTCCTCTGCCCCGGGGTCTCCAACTGAAGAATGGAGTTTACCATCTGCCCTGGCCGTGGCCCTGGGTTGCGGAAAGGGAGACAGCCACACTCCCTGCCGTCAGGTCACGGGCACGGTGGCTGCCAGTTGGGTTGCTGACCAGGAGGTGAGCGTGTCAAACCCACCAGCCGCTCTGCGGGAGAAAAACGAGGCTTTCTACTCCTGTAAGGAGATACAGCCTGGGAAACCCACAGAGGCCGCTCTGCCCTGTTCTAGAGGGTCTCCGCGGGTCAGAAGCTCAATGCCGTCCAAAGAGGAGCCGCAGCCACCATGGGCTGGTGCTCACGCCGGGGGTCGGCGCAAACTTGGTGCCCCGCTGCTGGGGCAGCCCCAGGATTCCCACAAAGAGGGCCCTCGCACAGCAAAGCAGCCTCCTCAGGACCCCAGGGGTCTTGGGGCCGCACTGCTTATTCCCACTTGACTCCCCTTCACTGGGTGTCTAGCTCCCTCCCTGGGCAGCATGGCCTTGAGCGAGTCACTCCACCTCTCAATAAATAAATAAGCCTGTCTTATGTGCTAGATCCCAAGCTGGCACCCACAGCAGTTGCCTCATAGAAGCGTCCCAATACCTGAAAGACCTAGAGAGATCTTTTCTTCCCACTGTTTGACAGCGGCGAGGAGCAAGGAAAGGCTCAGAAAGAGGAACAACCACTGATTCTGGTAGCCGTTTAAACCCAGGCCCGTCTGACAGCAGAGGCCATACTCTTGACAACTGTACCACCGTGAAAGCTTCCGGCATGGAATACACTAAGACGGCCTATATGAAAAGGAAGAGTGTGCGGAATGGCCAGAAGTCGGTGGTTCCACCTCCCCTCCCCAGTCCCCAGGTTGGCCTCTGACTCTTGTCTGCTCCCCCCACACAATGTCGGTCTTTCGATGCCTGTCTGGGCAACATCCAACTTTTACCAAGAGCTGGGGGCCTTCCCCGGGGGTTGAAGCACTGGTGCTTTTCCAGAGGGGAAGGCCCTACCCTCAAGCCTCAGGGAACCACCTAATTCCTGGAGTCTATGGAGCAAGCCCCAGCCCAGAACCTGCCCTGTCAGCCCCAGTGACATGTCCTATTGGTTTTGACCAGAAACCCCCTGCCACTCCCCACCAAAAAGAACCCCTTCCTCCAGTCGGCCAGGAAGCTGGATTTTCCACCCCTGCGTCCCAGCCACCCCAGACTTCAGAGCTCAGGTTTTAAAACTGGGTCTTTGGGGGATGCTGGCCACAAAGTCCCACCGTTTCTGGACAGGGCAGTTCTTGGAAAGGTAAGGATAAGGATGCAGCATGGTAATGCCTCACATATTTCTGGGGCGCCTGCAAGAATCTAATGACATAGTGTCTGGATTCTTGGTGGCAGCCAAAGTTGGGTGTGAATCCCAGCCGGGACGCCTCGTGTCTGTGTGATGTTGGGCAAGTGATTTTCCCTAGACCTCAGGTCCATCCTCGAAAGTGAGCCTGGTAGCACGGTACTGAGGACTCGGTGATGAGACAAGGCTTAGACTGTTCTCACTGTGGTGCCTGGCCCATAGCAAGGCCTTCAGAAGAAGTAGGGAGGGTGCCGGCCTCGACGACTGTGGACCTGGGATGCACAGGGACAGGAGGCATGGGGTGGGCTAACAGAGCAGAGAAGGAGGAGTGACCTGACCTGAGTGGACTTCCTGAGACAAGTGCCCAGCACGAGAACTCGCTAGAAGCTGGTCAGGTGAATGAGGGGTGAATTTAAGATTCATCCGGAAGCAGAATATGAATAACTAATATTCCCAGTATACACCGCACAGCTGGAAATTGACATGTAAAGAAAAGATATATGTCATTTCCGTTGTCCAATGTGCTGAGCTCCTAAGGCCTCTAAGGGGCAAACAACTGGGATACTACTGGTTCTAGGCACCACCGGGACTTTTGATGCCACGCCAGGGCAGGCTGGGCCACTTTGGGGGTCTCCTTCCAGTCTCATAAAACCTATGGGGCAAGTCTATTTTGTCTCATAGGTTGGTTTTATTCGATATATAGTACATTAGGCTATTAATTGTGAGATCAACTGTTCTAAACCCCCAACTGTACTCTGTGGGAGAAACTAAGGCTTCTGCTCCTGTAAAGGTTTACAGCCTCAAAAACCCATGCAGACAGTTCTACCCTGTCCTACAGGGCCGCCAGGAACCAAAATTGACTTGATGGAAGTACGTTTGTTTTGCTGTTTTGTATACACTGAGCAAATAATCCAAGAAGCCGGGCTCTATGAAGAACACAGTGTCGACTTGGAGGAAGGCTAGTTAACTGTGATGTGTACATGACACGGCGTTGCATGCTGAAGAGGACTTGGAGCACTTACTGATGAAGATCAAAGGCCGTAGTCAGCAGTAGGAAAGATACCTCCACGTAAGGAAGACAAACTCCCTAACCACTTGAACAATAAGCACCTTCATGATAAATGGGGAAAAGATTGCTATTGCCAAGAATTTCCTTTTACTCGGATCCACAAGCTATGTCCATGGGAGCAACAGTCAAGAGCTCGAACCATGTGCTGGCAATCTGTGGCAACAGACCTCTTAAAAGTGCTAAAACGCGGGCCGAGCCCCGGTGGCATAAGTGGTTGAGTGCGGGACTGCGGCCCGTGGGCTTGGCGGTTCGAATCCAGCGGCGGCTCTCAGGAGCAGCGCTGGGTAACTCTTACGACCACCAGAGGGCAGTGATGCCCACCAAAAAACAAAAGTGTTAAAAAGCAAAGGCATCACTTTGAGGACTGAGGTGTGCCTGGCTCAAGTCACGACATTTCCAGTCACCTCAGATGCAGGTGGAAGTTGGATGATGACTAAGAAAGCCTGAAGAAGAATCGAGGTCTTCGAATTATGGCACTGTCAAATGTTGAGTATACTCTAAACTGCCAGAAGAACAAACAAATCCATCTTGGAAGAAGAATCAGAATGATCCTTACAATTAAAGAAGGATACCGTGTACGTGGTATCAGGACTGGAGCAGCTTGCAAGTCCAGGGCTGCCTCCCGAGGACGGGGGATGGTGCCAGTTGAAGAAAGGGCAGAAAAAGTAGCAGGGATAAGTCAGCCTGCCTCCACACCACCCCTTTCCTCATGCCCACAGAGAGGCCTGCCCACCAGGGTCCTGAGTTCTCCTGCCCACCTCTCTCACAGAGCATCTCAGAAAACAAGGCCTCCCACTGCCCAATATCAAGAGTATCACCTTCGACCTAGGCTACGGACATCTCTGATGTGAGTGCTGGGGGAGAGGGTGATTCCTGAGACACGTGTGGAGGGTCAAAGTTACAATCACTTCCAAGCCCCTGGCACGAGATGACCTGTTCCTGCAAATGGATACTGACGTCCAGCGCGGAAGAGGCACTTCTCATGTGCCAAGCCCTTTACCTCACGATATCACCTCCTCTACACAGCCCTCCTACATACGCTGCCCGTTTTCAGATGAGGAAACCAAGGCCACGAAGGGTTACATAATTCAGACCATCGTCGAGCAAGTCAGCTGGGAAACCAGCTGTCACCTCTGAATTGGCCCTGGCGTCAAGACACCTCCACCTCTTCCACTCTCTTCCTCCCACTACGGGTGGGCTGAGTCTGAGGAAGGGCAGTGGCTGAAGAAACGGAGGTTGATGGAGGTCCACTGGACTGTTCATCATGCCTGCAGCCCCTCTTGGGCTCCCAAGGGCTGGTGGGCCTTGGTAAGAACCAGCTCCTGCATGGCACCTCAGGGGGTCTGGGGCAGGATCTGTGCCTCTCAGGCCTTTGGAATAAAGCACACGACGGTGCTATGCCCTGACCTTGCCAGCAGGGGAGAATCTGTATGGGACACATCCACGCAGGGTAAAGACTGGAGGTGGATTAACCCCGTACTCAGAAATATCCCACTCAACTATGAATGGGATGACCATGCTCTTGTTAGAAGCAGCTTCCACAGAAACTAACAAGATGAGTCCAGCTTCCTGGATAAAAGTGACGGAATAGATATTTCCTCAGGAACTTGAAGGAAGCACGGTAAACTTTAGCCTCCTCCTTTAGCAAGGGAGGCCTACCCAGACATGAAGGGCCCGCTCCCACCAGTCATGAAAGCCCTCCTTCTCTCTGAGGGCTTTAACAGGTACACCTCCCTTTACAGCGGACGCACTCACATCTGCTATTCTGCTAGTTCTTCATGACGTCCCTGGGCCCTCCCGGACACCCAGTAAGGAACTCGATTGCCCCCACATACCCAGTAAGGAAGGTGACACCACTTCTGGTGCGGAAAGCCAGGACACGCATTAAGTTGACTCCAAGGACCCTCCTCACCAGTTCACCCCCAACAAGATCTCTCCCTGCTCCCCAGGACCTCTAGGTTCAACTGAGAGCTCAATTTCCACGACCCCCGCCCCCAAACGCCCCCTCCACTCTCTTGCTCCAATAGACTAAAGCCCACCCTCCGCAATTGGTATCACTCCCGAACAGTCTTCTTTCAGAAAGATGTGAACGAAAATGACTTCCAAGTTTTCCAAGACAAGTTAGCGACCCCTTTCCTCAACTGGAAGCCTTACAAAGAAGCCTGATGCCTCGCTCAGACGACAAGAGAGCTGCTCTAGTAAGAATGGCGTTGAAGACTGGAGCTCTGCCCCCTCCCATTGTCCTTGCTGTCCCCCAAAGCGGGCACCTTCAAGGAGCCTCTGTGCTTCCTGGAGGTGAGCCGTTCGGTTCCCCAGGGGGGAAGCTCCAAAGTGGGCGCTGTCGGGAATCCAGGTGCATGGGGGGATGGGAAGGTAATCATGAGCACAAGAATGAAGAAGATGTTCCAAAATTGATGGTGGCGCTGACGGTAAAACTCTTTTTTAATATATTTAAACCATGGACTCATAGGCTCTGTCAATAAAACTGTCCAAAAAATTAAGAATCAAGGAATGGAGGGCTAATGGAAGAAACACAAGATAGATGTGCTTTGATCGCTGAGATAATAATCTAAGAAAGGGGGGGAGGGGGTACTCGGAAGAAAGAGACCGAGAACAGAAAAGATGGAAGAGTTTGTCTTCCACCCACTAAGTGGGGACCCAACGAAACCATCCTGAGTTCCACAACAACCCTATCGTCCTACTTTCTCTGTCCGTCTCAAACCAACCAGCAGACCCACGCTGGATGCACCGGCCTGGATTGTAGTTACTGCTTCCACCCTCTCTCACTGCATCCATTCTGCCTCAGGTAGACATCAGGCGGCAGTCAGAGAGAGGTTCTCCAAACATGAGCCAATCCCTCCAACGCCCTCCTGTCCATTCAGAGGGAAAGTTACAGACTTCGCCACGGTTGACAAGGTTCTTCACAACCTGGCCCCTTCCCCCCCACACACACCAGTTCTATCCCCCTTCACCCACCTACTCTGCTCAGCCACCCTAGTTTCTGTGAATTGTTCAAATACACCAAGATCTTCCCAGCCCGAGACTTCTAGAAGCTATTTGCTTTCCCCTCTCTCCTAATTCTTTGAAAGGTAGGTCCTTCTCATCCCTTAAATCAGCTGAGAAGAGACAGAAGGCAGCTCTCCCAGAGGAGAGAGGATCTTACTATGCCATCTCAGTCCCTTGTTTAACTCAAAGTGTTTTGTGCAACTTACCGATATGTGACTCATTTCTTCTCCCTGACCAGAAAGTCAGGAGGGGAGACCGTGGGGCTTGTTGCTCTACTTTCGGTGTCTGACACATCAGCTAGCTGCTGGAAAGTTGCCACTGCACGTGTGTCAGTGTAGAACTGTACTCCACAGGATTTTCAACGGATGGCTTGTGGGGCGCTGAATGCCAGGATTTTCCTGTGAGACAGGTCTAGGTATGCTCGAACCTCCAACCTTTTCCTTAACAGCCAAGCACATTGCGCCGCTCAAAGAACATGAGCCATCTTGGTGGTGGTGGTGGTGGTGGTGTCATCCATCAAGTTGACTCTGGTGTATACAGACTCGATTTACAACACCACGAAACTCTGCCTGGTCCTGCACCATCTTCACAACCACTGTAAATTGTGAGCCTATCTCTGAAACCATTATGCCAGTCCATCTCA
>PVJH01010833.1:0-50861 GCA_004026705.1 Nesogale talazaci
CTCTTGGGTTGCTGTAAACAGACCCAGGGTACAGTGTCCTAGAGGGAGGCTGAGGGGGTTGTTTAGCCCCTCAGTGAAGCCCCAAGCTCCAGACCCCTTGTATTTATACTGGGGTTCACCTTTGGGTATGAAGAGCTCAAACTGTGGGAGCCAGCAGACCCCACAGCATTCAAGTCCATTGTGGATTGAAATGTGTCTCCCCCAGATATGGGTTGGAATGCCATAAATAGAACCTGGCTTGGAAATGGGTTTCTCTAGGCTACTAACCAAACAGCTGGTGGTTCAGACATGCCCTGTGTCATTGCAGAAGGAAGGCCTGGAGGCAAGGCCAAAGAACCCTTGTGGCCTGCTCGCGGTGGGCCTCCAGCTGCCCGGTTGCTGGGCTTGGAAGCAGAGGCTTCCTGTGTTATGTGAATGACGCCATGCCGGAGTAGCTGTGACTGCTCTTGGGTACTGTCACCTCCAGTCCGGCTCAGGGTGACCCCTGGGTGTGGACCAGGACTGCTTCAGAGCGTCGTGGTCAAGGCTGGGATTTGTTGGAAGACACTTGCCAGGTCTTCTCTGAGGGACTGGTGGGCTGGTTTGAACCTTTCAGTGAAGAGTGCTGAGCTGTCTGTAGCTCCGCTCCCTACCCCCAGGGACTCCTAACTACCGAGGTTGGCTGGGAGAGCACGAAGACTCCAAAGAGACTCCCAAAGCTAGCTCCAAGGTTGGCAGTTCGAACCCACCAGCTGCTTGGGAGAGAGGTGAGGGGTCTGCCTCCTCCAGTGAAGAGGAGTCTCAGAATGAGCGGCCCGCAGTCCGAATTGCCTGGGTGGCACGCACCGTGCCAGTTCTCTGCGCTGGCTCGGCCCACCCACCCTACGCATGCCCAGAAGCTCCCTCTCAGGCCCCGCCTTCCTGGCGAGGGTGGGTGGGGGTGTGTCTGGGACAAGCCTCAGCGCTCCCGCTCAGCCGCAGCCCCTCGGGGCGGTGTCAGGCTCAGGGTGACTGTAAATCACACTACTTGGATGCATACAATCTGGAAACGCGAGCCTATGAATTGTAATCGAGCATGGCGAAATCTCTTCCACAGAAGTAAATATGAAATTGGAGATGACAGGGAGACACCGCAGATGGATTCCTGCCCCACCCCCACGCCCCGCCCTCAGGCTCTGACTCCACACCCCACCCCCAGTCGGTCCTCCACACCTCACCCCACCCCACCCCCTAGGGTCGCAGATTGCCCAGCTTGCCATCCCTCTCGCCGCCACCTGCGGCCCCACGAGGGTCCTGTCCTACAGTGTGCCAGCAACCCCCTCCCCGTCGCTGTTAGTTTGGACGTGGACACCGGGCTGGAAGGAGTTAACTTCCCCAGCGGCTGCTGCCTTGGGGTTAGGGATGGCAGGGGGCTAGTCTCTGCTGAGAAAGTTCCTTCCTTGCTCAGGGGCAGCTGTGTGACCTCGTGGTGCCTCCGGGTCCTCATCTGTGAAATGGGTGTCATCCCAGGACCAACCGCACGCAGAGTGCTATTGCTGCAAGGATTGAACGAGTTCTCACACACCTGCCCAGGACACTGCCCGGGGCCCGGAAACCCTATACAAGAGTGACCCACTACAGTCCTTTAAATCCTGTGACAATCCATGCGTTAGCCAGACCTTTACCCATTTATGTATTTTGTCGTGATTATATAGCTGCTTAGGTACAACCTACCGTTTGATTTTCACAGGCACCGTTCAGTCACGCAGAGCGCACGGTTCTTAGCACGTCAGGAATTGGTGGTATAGTGGTATGGAGGACCGCTCACTGCAAGGTCAGCAGTTTGAACCCCCCCACTTCTACCGGGGAGAAGGATGGGACTTTCTACTCCCTTAACGAGGGACAGTCTTGAAAACCCACAGGACAGTCTTGCTCCGCCCATAATGTTGCTATGACTTGGCATTGACTCGATGGCAGGGATTGTGTCACTCCCAGCATCCTCCACCCCAACCCACTGCTGTCGAGTTAATTCCAGCTCGTGACAGCCCAGAGGACAAAGCACAACGGCTTCTTCCGGAGAGCTGCTGCAGCCGTGGTGGACAGCCTCCCCTTTCTCCCTCTGAGCCTCGGAGGGGTTGGAATCAATCTTGTGATCTGCTGCTCACTGCTTACCTCCCAGCACCATTGGGGCTCTTGGCATGCCGGGGAACCATGGCACCATCCGCCGCCGCTTTCCCCCAGCGTCACCATCTGGTGCTCAGAAGCTGTGCCTCTAGAGATGACAGACTGGAGGCCCAGGAAGGTTCGGCAACTTGCTCGGTGTCCCCAGCTCGTCAACCATAGGTTGGCAATTCAGAGCCAAGGACGTGGACCAAGTTTGTTCTCCCGACCACTAAGCCATGCCTCTCCCAGCGCTCCTCTGACTGTGCAGACAAGCCATCGGTGTTAGCTTCCACTTACCTTCTGAATGTCATGTTTGCAGGACCTAACCGTCCCGCCCAGATGCCTCTGGACTGACCTACCCCTCTCTACACGGAGCAAATCGCCTTGTGGGAGCCCGGCTTCTCCTCCTGGAAGCCTGTGCCACCCCAGGGCCCCCGACACCGAGCACCCATCTCACTCCCATCATCAGCGCCCCCAGAGGCATGCAGCAGAGTCCCAGGGAGCCCAAGAACAGCAGGAAACAAAATGTACTCTGTTCAGCGGGAGCTCACAGACAAGTGGGTCTGTGTGTGGTCAAACCAAGGCAACCAGGTTTTCCCTCCTACAGGCCCGAGCTCCGCTGTAGGAGGCAAAAGGTTCCACAAGGTCCATCAGCCACAGCTGACTTCTAGCTCAGGGCTCAGAGGAAACCTCTCTCCTTGAGTGGGCTTACTCACGACCGACCCATCAAAGCTCAGAACCCAGAGGAACCGGAGGCGCAGGGAGCTTCCAGGTTGACAAAAGGCACAGTGGTGTGTCCTCTTGGAGACACAGATTCCAGTCTGGGAACTCTCACAGACCATGCCTGGGCATCTTCACCTCCGGGTACGCCTGATCCTTAGTCTTTTGCTATGATCAGCTTGTAAGTAAAAAGACGTAGACGTATCAGTGAACTTGTAGGTTTATTAATGACTAGTACTTTGCATGAGTTCTGTATGTTGTTCGAGGGATTAACAAACCCAGAGGAGAAGTGGGGGGGGTGTGTCAACTCGTGAAAGGGAGAGTTTCCTGTGGCCTCCCAACCTTGTGGTGTTATGACCCTATTGGCCAGTTTAAAGGATGGTGCCCTCCTCATCAGTGAAGTCTCTCCTGGTTCTCTGCTTGGCTGTGGGAAGAGAGAGAGAGAGAGAGAGAGAGAGAGAGAGAGAGAGAGAGAGAGAGACAGAGACTTGGGTGGCTTGATGGCAGGGCTGAGTGAGCATCAGAAAAGTGGGGACTGGATCCCTTTCCTCGGGTTGAAAGTGGGGACTGGATCCCTTTCCTTGGGCTGAGGACTGGATTCATACTGATTCTTGTCCACCAAGTGATCCACAGCTCATGGTGCATCCTGCCTCTCTTGTCTTGGATGTAAGGTTCTTATGCTCATGACCCAATTACAGTGCCCGCGGATTCCAAGTGGTGAAGGGGACTCAGCCTTCTGCCCTCCCTTGTGGGTAGTTTGAAGAGGCTGGTTCTTTGGGGTTTCTTCTCTCAGGATCAAGCTTGTATGTCCTAGGACTGGTCAATCTTCAGTCTTTCTTAAGCCTCATGTAATGGAGGTCTGCCAGTGTGAGTATGTGTATGTGTGAGTGTGCGTGTATGTGATCTGAGCCAGCTGCAGTAGCAATTCAGCACCTCCAGCATGCAGAAGAAGCTCTGCATGGGGCAGAGAGTCTGAACCCAACTTGAGAAGTTGATAGAAGAACTGAAATCCTTACACAGAAAAGTCCTTGGTCGGATGGAAGAAGCACTTATAGCCTTGAGAGAGCACCGGTCTTTACTTGGCAACCCAACCCATTGTCGTCTGGTTGATTCCAGCCCACAGCGACTCTCTGGAGGGTTTCCGAAGCTGTACATCTTGATGGAGCTGACTGCCTCCTCTTTCTCCCGTGGAGCAGCTGGTGGACTTGAACCACCAATCTTGTGGTCAGTGGTCCAGTGCTTATCTCAGACTCCTTAGAGAAATTAGCAGCATATACCTAGCCCTCTCTGTATCCTTATACATAATCACACACATAGAAGATACATGACCTTGTTTTGTTAAATATATATATATAGTGTTTATCATTTTTTAATTTTTAAAATTTTTGGGGGAGGGGCATCACTGCTCTCTGGTGGGAGTGGGAGGCCCAGCCTTGCTCCTGGAGAGCTGCTGCTGGATTTGAACCACCAAGCCAGTGGACCGCAGTCCCGTGCACAACCACTACGCCACTGCCACCCGGGCTCAGCTGGTGCTTATCATTTCTAAGAGGGATCCCAGGATGCCCCCACCCCCACCCTCCATGATGTCTTTGATAATCCCCTCCCCTGGAATGTGGGCGGGACCTATGGGTGTGAATCCGATTGTCCCCTGCTGTGGTGCCGTTCTGTGTCATTGGGCCAGTTCTGACCCACAGCAGCCCTACCTACATCAGGGACCCCTGCTGGCTCCTGCATCAGTCTCGCCACTATTCCTGTGCTGCAGCCCATGGCCGCAGCCACGTGGTCCATCCATCTTGCCCAGGGCCCTTCCTCTTTTTCACTGCCCCGCTGCTTTGTTACCTATGATGTCCTCCTCACGGACTGGTTTCTCCTGGCAGCGTGTCCCAAGTATGTCAGATGAAGTTTCATGAGCCTGACCTCCAAGGGACACCCTGGCCATACGTCTTCCAAGACAGGTTTGTTTGTCTTCTCAGCATTTCCCGGTACCTTCAACAGTCTTCTCCAGAACCACAATCCAAATGCATCCATAATTCTTTGGTCTCCCTTATCCAACGGCCAACTTTCCCATGTGTACACAGCAGTGGGTCAGGCCCACCTTAGTCCTCAAAGTTCCATCTTTGTTGTTTAATAGTCTAAAGAGATTGATCTAATGCAATGCATCTTTCGGTCTCCTGACTACTGCTTCTGGGAGCATTGATTGTGGACCTGAGTGAGCATGACAAAAGCATGGACAGCTTCAGTCTTTTCGCTATTGGTCATCGATCCTGATAGTACCTATTGGCTCAGTTGTGAGGATCTGGGCCTTCTCTACATCGGGTTGTAATCCATAGCAAAGGTGCAATCCCCTGCTTAGGTTATATTTTAGAGCAAGCGTGAAGAAGGGATTTTGCAGATCTGATCAAAGTCCCCGATTAGTTGACTTTGAACTCATATCAAAAGAGGTGGGCTTGAGCTAATCAGGGGAACTCCTAGAACAAATCAAAACAGCAACAACATAAACCGTGGCCAGAGGGGAGAGAGAGAGAGAGAGAGAGAGAGAGAGAGAGAGAGAAAAGGAAGGGAGGGGGGTGTAGAGGGGTTGGGTGGGGAGAGGAGAAGGAAAAGGAAGGAGGATCTGGTGGGAAGAAGAACAAGAAAAAGAACAGAGAGGGAGAGGGAGAGAGAGAGAGAGAGAGAGAGAGAGAGAGAGAGAGAGAGAGAAAGAACGAATACATTGATTGATTCCTGCTGGTTTTGATAATTCTCTGAGTTATACAGGGGAACAGATTTGGCCAACAACCACATGAACTTGAGAGAGGACCCTGAGCCTGTGATTAGGTAGCAGCTCAGGTTGATCTAATTGAAGCCTTGTGAGACCCTGAGCAGAGGGCCCAGCTAAGCTGTGACGGAACTCCTGACCCACAGAAATTGTGAGATAGTAATTAGGGTGTTGTTCTAAGCTCTTAAGTGTGTGGCAATTTGCTACACAGCAGTAGAAAACGAATACACAGGGATGGCACCGAATGAAGATATTCAGAAGCACTCATCCACACATAAACCCACCGCCGCCCAGCCCGCCCCCGCGGGCAGCCCTACCCTCTTGCAAACACCCCCTTGTCCTCCCGGGGCACAGAAGGAAGATGTTCTGAGCTAAGGCGCATCCTCAGGGAGACTTCTGGGAAGGGTTTTAAATATTCTCCCCCTCCCCATAATCCTGGGTAAAGAGCCCCGGTGTGCAGAGGTGAAGCAGCTGACTGTGCCCTGAACGGTCATTGGTTTGAAGCCACCAGTCACTGCCACAGAACGCCGTGGCAGTCTGCTTCCACAGACTCATGTCTTGGCAACCCAATGGGGCAGTTCTACTCAGTCCTGCAGAACCATGGTGAGTCGCACTCACGCCGGTAGCCATGGATTTAACCCTTGGTGGGTAGGTTGAGTCTGAACACCTTTACTCTTTTTTCCTTCGCCCCACAAAACCCCATGCCCACTGAGCCGATCCTACAGGGACAGAGTGAACCTGCTCCCGAGGGATTCCAAGGCTGTGGACAGCTTCATAGCTGCTGGACGCTTCGTCTTTCTCCTGCAGAGCTGCCAAACTCACTGTGCCACCAGGAGCCTTTGCGTTCAAACAAACCAAAGCCAAGGCCCAAAGCCTAAACCCAAACCCACCAAACCCAAAGAGCAGCTGGTGGGTTTGAACCATCAACTTTCAGTTAACAGTCCAACTCTTACCCCAATGCTCCCACCAGCACCATCTAACAGGAAACCCACCCCAGGGCCACAGAGCTGAAAATCACCCACATGCTGGCTTCCAGTCTCCCCACTAGGTGGTGCTAGACTAGCATCTGTTGGAAGGCAATCCTGGAAGGCACAGGGTGGTAGAATCTCTATCTACATTTTGGATGAGGAAGGCCTGAGGAGAGAGGGAGAGGGAGAGAGAAGAAACCTCCTTGGCCACAGTGTCCCTGTTCTGCACCTGCTTCCTTTTTGCCCAACAGAGTCTAAGATATTCTTGAAACCCTAGAGCTATTGGCTCCCTCCTCAGCAAAGACTTGGGCGAGGGTGTTGTCTAAAAGTCTGGCTTTGCCTGACAGTGCCCTGATGAATCCAGGCATCTAAGTACCTGCTTATCTTTCATCTCAAGACTTTATCCATTTAACAAATTCTTTGGTACCCTTCCTATGACCCCTATTTGATAAATGCCGGCGGGCATCAGTCTCATTGCAGCCCTGCAAGGTGGATGAACGAAACGAAGCACAGAGAGGTTAGGTAACTTTCCGGAATGCAAACAGCTAGATTATGGCGAGAAGGAAGCCGAGAGCGCAAGGCTTTACCCCATGTTTGAGGTGGGTCAATGCCAGCGCACCCAGCAAGGTCAGAGTCCGTAGAAGAGCCTGGCTTTGAATCAGAACACAAGCCTCAGGAAGGGCTTTCTTCTTGGCGTCTGTGGAGAAGAAGATCGAGGCTGCCGTTGAATGGGGAAGGGGGGTCAGGAGACACTCCCCCTGGAGGATCCAGTGATTTCTCACCAGAGCTTGAACCAGGAAGCAACTCCTGGGCCAAGGGGATTTTCATGAAGATTCCAAGGAAATGGCCCGGGAGGTAGGGCCAGCTCTCTGATGATGCCCAGCCAGGGGAGAGTCTGAGTCTATAGACTCAGACACAGAAACGGGCCTTTTACAAGATACACAACCCATTCTACACTCAATTGCGCCCCATAAATCAGGTTAACCTTTTCAACGCAGCTCAGAGAAAATTAATTACTCATATCGAAGCACATGACCTTTTTCCTGGGCACGATGAGCTGAGCTGCTCTGAAGCACCGGGCTCCTTGTCCTCTATGCTGCAGCACTCCAACATTTAGGAGTCCTGCCCTGGGGCCCCACGATTCAACCACGCGCCTGCCCATGGGGATCATGGTCTTCCTCACTGGGTTGTTTTGAGAAGATGGTGGAGAAAGAGAACCTCCCTTGTTCTCCGTGTAAGCCCTGGCTTGGCTTGGTAGGGGGAGGGAGAAGAGAAGGGAGAGGCATTTGAGAATTCGATATTCCTTCCTGGAGAGTTTTTTCAAACAAAGAACCCCTCCATTGGCATTCAGATCAGATTTCTCACTCAGGGAACCTGTTTTTCACCCCCTCTCTCCCTTTGATCTCATGGTCTCCTGCCACCACCCAGGTAACTAACCGATATCCAACTAATCAACCATCCAGCTGTCTAACTAACCAACACACTATTAATCGAAGCAAACAACCAAACTATCATTCACCTAACGAACCAATATACAACCACGCAGAAAGCTCGTGCTGAATTCTTACATTGCCCATCTCTGGAGAACAACATGGCCTAGATCCTGCCCTGTAAGGACTCACAGTGAAGTTGGAGGCCTAAGCACCGGACAGAGACAGTGCAGAATTATTGAGGATGTGCAAGTAGCCTGTGGATTCTTGAAAGGGGTCAATTCCTTTTGCCTTTGCAGTACCTGTGGTTCTTAGCCGCTGGTGACAAGGGGAGGGCCATTCTATAGTGAGTCACCCTTAGACCGTTTGTCTGTTTGGTCCCGAGGAGAGAGCACAGAGGTCCAGAGCTCTGCCCGCTGGTTTGGCATTTGGACAGACATCCTATTTGAATCCCAACCCTTCACTTTTTAGTGGAGGTTTTTTTGGACAAGTTACCTAAGCTCAAAGCCTTCTTCGAATCTTTTAATCCCTATACTAGGATCTACCCTCTAGGACCGCCAAAGTCCCCCTTTTGAAGAGTTCATGAGCAAAGGGGTCCCGTTGAGGACAAGGGTGCATGTGATCCAAGCCGTCATGTTTTTACCCGTCTCATGGGTGCGTGAATGGAGGGCCGGAGAAGAATGGATGCACGCGCATTACGATGGGTGGAATGACTCAAAGTCCCATGGACACCCAACAAGCCCACCTGTTGTGGAAGAAGTCGAGCCTGAGTGCCCGTAGGAGAGAGGAAGATGAGAATTCATCTCACGTGCCTTGCACTCTGCACATGTTGTCAGGAGGCATCGGTGCCCGGAGAAGCACGTCATGTTCAGTAAAGTGAAACAGAGGCAGACCTTCAGTGAAATGGATTGTCATGCCACCGCGGCCTTAGGCATTACAATTGTGGGGCTGGCGCTGAACCACCAAGTGTTCCGTTCTGTTGTACCCAGAGACTGTCAGTGAGGGCCGCCTCTGTCATACCTGCCTTAGAACAACAACCTTTTAGGGTGGCTGTGAGAATTCAATAAGAGGATGCCAGTTGTCCCGGGTTCTCCAAGAAGCAAAACCAACGAAGCTTGTATGTGTCTACACGCAGAGACACTTATCTCACGGAAATGGCTCACACAGTTGTTAGAGGCCACAAAGTTGCAAGTCCGTGTCAGGGTCAGATGTGAGGGTAGAGGTCCTTCTGGATGCATGCAGCTGCAGAGGCTATGTCCCTCAGATCAGCAGGCAATCTGATAGGCCGCGGAATCCAAAGTCAGCAGGGAAGAAGACAGGCTGTGGATTCAGGGTCTGCAGAGGCCAACGGACCCCCAGGACCAGCAGAGCATATGGCAGGCTGCCGGCTCAAGTTCAAAGAACCAGAGGTCAGATGCAGGCCCCATACCTAGCAAAAAGTAAGAGAGAGAAGAAGACCACATAGATTGGAAGCAGGCCACACCTTCTAGAAAACGCCCTTTCAATGAATTGGCTGTTCATAGCAAATATCATCATGGAAATGATGACGTGGTGTCATATGTAACCATCATGAAGAAGGACCTGCATTTTCACTATGAAATGGTTGAGAATCTTGGCTCAGTCAATTTATCAATTTATCAACCTTAACCATCACACCAATGCCATGTGAAGCATAGTGCTGGGCACTTAGTAGGTGCTTCCTCAATGCTAGTCGTCATCATATTAGTTATCCGCTGTTGATATGATTCTTGGCAAACCGGTGAACTTAGTCGTGACCCCGAGGCTGGAGAGAGAGGCGTTTGAAGTGAGTGCTCTTTGGATTCATCCAAAGTGTGCTGCTAGCCGGTTTGCTGTTAGGGATTCTAAAGCTGAGGGGCCTTTGTTCCATCTTGAATCAAATGCGCTGGAGAGGCGTGGACTGACATGCTTCTCACTGTCCTTGCTTCACTGAAGGGAAGGGCATTCAATGAATAGGTCTCTGAATTCAAGGAGCCCTTCATCCCATCCTTTTACAGCTTGGAACTCTTTGTTTTACCAATAGGCAGTCCTGTCCAGGCAAGTGCTGGACAGGTGCTTACCTAAGCACCACTGGCTGGGGCCCTTAACCTAGAGGATGTCTTAGAGGGTGATGTGCAGGAAGGTAAGACCAGGAGCCAAAGATAAGGGGGGGGGGCGGTACAGAGAGTGAGCTGGTAAGGAGCAGGCTTGTACTGTGGGCTAGCTGCAGGTCCCAGGCCTAGCTACAGGGGATCTCACGGACTCGCTGACCTTCTGGTGACTTCCGAATGGACTGACCCGCTGGGACCCACACTTTTGAATATCCAGGCTGCCGGCTTCCTTGCCTGGGTGTCCCTGGCATCTTGCAGTCACTCTGGCTGACACCGAACACATCTTCCTTCCTGATCACTCCTGGACCCCTGCTTTGTTTCTGCACCCCTCCCAAGACAGAACCTTCTGGACTGTGGACAGTCTCAGAACCTTTCCTACTCATCACCAGGCCCTCCCCCCACCCCTGACCCCAATGCAGATGCAGGGACCCCACCTCAGCCTTCCTTAGTCAGCGTTCAACTTTTACCTGCAGATGAGGTGGGGAAAACGCTGCGGCCAGGTGCCCCTTCCTCCTCAAAGTGGTACCTCGCTCTTCTCCACGGTAGAGACGCCGTGCAGCAGACTGACACGCAACTGAATCCAAAGCACTGCCATCCCATCCATCTCGGTGCTCCGAGAGCCTCCAGGACAGGGTAGAACTGCCTCTGTGGGTTTCGGGGAGTAGAACGCCTCCCTTGCTTCCATGACTCACACACGCGGGAGCTTGAAGAATGGACACTTGGCTCAAAACGAGGAAGAGCTGACTGCAAGCCTGCTGCTCCACCCTGCAAACCAGTGCACCGTCCCATGTGATGCGCCTCCCTCACGATAGAAAGTTTTTAAAAAAAAGCACTGTTTCCAGGGCCATTTTGACAACCTCCCCCCCCCCCCCCCCGATGGGTGGTGGTGTGTGGTGTGGGCAGCTCGCGGTGGTGAGTGTGGAAGTGTGAGTGTGCACCCAGAGAGGGCTGCTTTCTGAGCTGCCGCCACCGTCGCTGCTGCCACGGTCCCCGCCACCCCCAACTCTGAGCACCTCCGCCTGGGGCAGCTCCAGATGTTGCTCCAGCGCTCCTCGCTGGCTGCCGAAAATCAAACAAACAAATGAAAAATGAATGCCATTGTTAGCCGGGGACAGCCGCAAGCTGACGAAGCCGCCTCGAGCTGGACCAGCTGGAGCAGATGGTGGAGGCTTCCAGATTCACCTCGGGCCTTGGCTCCCGTGAAGACAGGCGCACAGGGAGCCTGCTGGGAGCCAGGCTGCCGTGCTGGAGGGGACCTGGGTGGGGGGGAGGCCACGACCTCCGGGGAGTGCGTCTTTGTCTCCTGTACAGCCCCCATCCTAAAGTATGTGGCCTCAGGACCGGAGGGCGTGTGGAAGGAGGAGGGGGAAAGCACACCTGGCAGACACTAAGTGCTCCTTGGAGCTCTAGCTGGCTGAACTTCACCTACAAGCCCTTTCACTCACCAAAGGGGAGAAGTTAGGAAATGGAGGTTCAGGGAAGATATGTAGGTTGCCCCAGCCAGGAAGCTTCTAAGCTGGGGTGCGATCCACACCCTGTCTTGGCTACTGCCTGGGCTTCACTGGTGGATAGTTTCAAGCGTTCTCCTCTTTACCCCGATCCTGGAAGCTAGGCTAGCCCCGGAGACGTACTTGATGAAGTGGGCACAACCTTCTGGGATTTCCGAGGCTGGGTCCTAAGTACAGCTTCCTCTGCATGGGAGCATTCTCTCGGGGAGTCCTGCGCCAGCATGGGAGAAGCCCACACACTCAGCCTGGAGCGGCCATGTGTGGGCACTCTGGCTGGGAGTCCTGGCTGAGCTCTGCCTTCCATGCCAGGGCACCAGGAACGTGTGTGACGCCCTCTCAGACCCTGCCAACCTCCCTGCTTTCCAGTTGAAATCTACTTTCTCTGTGGGCAGCCCACCGTACACAAGATTTACCCTGTTGAGCCAGCCTGGAGTCCCCAGCCAGGAAGCTGTGAACTATCATCAAAGGATTGCTGTTTGAAGTTGCCCCATTCTGGAGATAGTTTGCTGTGCAGCCATGGGAAACCAGCACACACACACATCCACACACACACACACACACACACACACACACACATACACGCCTGCACATCAGCACACGTGCAGTGCACCCATATGCCAAAAAATTCCCTCCTTGTCTTGTTCACGTACCTTCCCATAAGCCATGGCCCTCCCAGATGCCAGCTCTTCCGGTGTCTCCCATGGCTCCTGGGTGTAATTAAGTCCCCCGTTTTCTGGGGAAAGAAGCGCTCACATCCAGAGAAACGACCATGGCTTCTCATTACCCAGCCGCTCTCATTGTTTGTGGGATTTTTCTCATTTGAATTCTTCCCAAGATTCAGAGTGAGTAATTTTATATGGAAATGCGTTGGAAAAAAAAGTGCAGGAGCAGTAATTACCCGTGGCTGTGCCGTGGTAAACAGACCTGCCGAGTGGCTTCCATCCGCCCTGGGTCACGCCGCTCCCACCCACTCCGGCCTTGAACCAACAGCCCGGGCACCGGCTGGGCTGGACGGGTGGACAGATGGCTCAGGGAGGGGCAGAGTGTTCTGGAATCGGCTGTTTCTGCAGTGCCTGGGGAGGAAGGTTACCCCAGGCCTGGGGTTCTTAGAAGCCAGGCATTTCCTGACACCGGCTGGCCGGGCTGTGTGTGCACATGTGAGCCGGGCCTTGGAAGAGAGTGCTGGGAGAGCTGTGCCTGCCCACGCATGCGTGGCTGTGCTGGGGGCTGGGAGACTGCGTGAGTGGCCCCGAACGCTGCATGTGTGGCCACTTTGCGTGTGAGTACGTCACTGTGATTGTGATTGTGAGTGTATGTGTCTGTGAGTGCGCACGTGTGTGGCATAGGGATATAGGGTGTGACCCTGTGACTGTGTCAGTGGGCATCTATGTGTTACCTGTGCCTGTGTGTGTGTGTATGCACACCAGTGTATGATTGTCAGCCAGAAGCTGTGTGGGATGTTGGTGTGTGTTTGGGGAGGCGGGTAGCAGAGGTGGAATTCAGATGTAGCTGAAGACCCTTCTGATGTCAAGCGTGTGACCCTCTGAACCATTTGCCATTGAGCATCAGTGCAGTGGGTATGCCGGGAGGCACAGAAAAGGCACACAGCCTGTCCTCACAGAGATGAGAGCCATGTGGAGAAGAGCCAGAAGATGATCCTAATAATGAGACCATCATCCTTGTGACAGGAGGAAGGCAGGGTGCCTACGGCTGAGTGAGAGTAACATCCTAGCTTTGCAAGTTCCCATGGAGAGGATTCTGACTCCTGGCGATACCCCCTGTGTCCTGCTGCAGAGGGTTTTCAATGGCCGGCTGTTAGAAGCAGATCACCAGGCCTTTCTTCCAAGCTACCTTTGGGTGGTGAACTTGACCTGAGCTCAGAGTGTGACCAGCTTGCATGACAAAGCCCTCCTGTAGGAGTGAAATTGAAGGACTGTTTCCTTGAGGGAGTGACCATTCAGGTGAAGCCCAAAGGATGAGTAGAAGGTGGCCAAGGAGTGTTGGTGCTGGGCCTCCAAGAACCAGTGTGAGTGGCAGTGGGAACAGTGCGTGCTAAGACTGACGTGTAACAGAACAAGGTCCTTGGAGACACTCTGAGAAGGTGGGGTCGGGTCAAGAGGTGGATCTTTGGGACCTTCTGGGACCTCGGAAGATTTTGCACGTGATCCTACCAGCCAGGGAAAGCCAGGGAAGCTCTGACACAATCATGGCTGCAGTGCTAAAACCTGATTGTTAGACTGTAAAGAACTCAAGGACCAGACCCCTGCTGTGGTGTTGACATTACTGGGTGGTGGGACATGGTGCCGATGAAGAGAAGGCAGGAGGCTCAAGGACTGCCTAAGGTGAGAATCCACAAACCATGATGGCGAATGGGTGCCTGTGAGTGGGGGCAAGGGAGAGAGGTGCCTGGCATGATGTCTAGGCTTCTGGTTCAAGCCCCAGACCAGGGACTAAGAGGATGAAGCAGGGGAGGAGGCATGCATGTGGGGAGGGCTGGGAGTTCTCATGTGGGCATGCTGAGTTTGAGGTGCCTAAGAGACGCCCATGGAAGAAGCACACCAGGAGGCTTCGAAGGGATCAATTATCAGGCTTCAAGAACTAAAAAGCATAACATTGCATGCTCACCTTCCTAATATGATCACTGAAGACAAATGTGTGCATAAGCAAATGTGGTGAAGAAAGCTGATGGTGCTCGGCTGTCAAAAGATACAGCATCTGGGGTCTTAAAGGCTTGAAAGCAGACAAGTGGCCATCTAGCTCAGAAGCAACAAAACCCACATGGAAGACGCACAGCAGATTGTGTGACCATGAGGTGTCAAAAGGATCAGGTATCAGGCATCAAAGAACTAAAAATTATGTCATTATAAATGAGGGGGAGTACAGATGGGGGACTCAAAGCCGATGAATAGGTGAAGTGACATCCCTTTACAGAGAGGTTGCAGGGAGGAGATGAGCCAGTCAAGGTACAGTGTAGTAACAATGAAATATGCAACTTTCCGCTAGTTCTCAAATGCTTCCTCTCACCCACTATCATGATCTCAGTTCTACCTGACAAATCCAGCTAGACCAAGGAATGCACACTGGAGTCAGAAACATGGGGAATTTAGAATAGATGATTCCTTCAGGACCAGTGGTGGGAGTGGTATACTAAGAGGGTGGAGGGAGGGTGGAATAGAAAGGGGAAACCAATTTCAGGGATCTACCTATAAACTCCTCTCTGGAGTACAGACAACAGAGAAATGAGTGAAGGGACACATTGGACAGTATGCGATATGAAAAAGTGATAACAATTTGTAAATTATTAAGGGTTCATGGGGGAGAGGGTGTGGAGAGGGAGGGGAAATATGGGGAAGTGGTACTTGGGGCCTAAGTGGAGGGAGGATGTTTTGAGAGTGATGATGGCAACAAGTGTGCAAATGTGGTGGGTGTGCATACAATTGATGTATGTATGGATCGTGATGGGACTTGTATGAGCGCCCAATAAAATGGTTTATATAAAAAAGGAGGGGGAAAGAGGAGCTTATACCAAGGGCTCAAGCAAAAGGTATTTGGAAATGAATATGGCAACATGTGTACAAATATGCTTGATACAAATGATTTATGGAATGCTATAAGAGCTGTAAGAGCCCCCAGTAAAATTATTGGATATAAAAAAAAGAGAGACACAGGTATATGAAGGAAGCAGCAAAGAAGGAAGGTCTCTGTTGGAAACAGATTTCTGTAGAGTGGTGACCAGGACTTGGAAACCAGGCCTACAAGAAGATCTCGGGTGAAGTTGGTGGCTTTCTTAGTCTTGGTTTCACAGGGCTACATTTAGCAAGAGCTCAACATAACATTCAAGCCCCCAACTCTGGAACCAGCAAGACTGTTGGGTTGGAAACCCAACTCTGTCCCTTCAGATCTGTGTGACATTAGCTGACCTCTCCCTGGCTTGGCCACCTCAACAGCCAAGTGGCTATCATGGTAGCACTTGCTTTGAGGATTGCGGAGGGATTTCGTGAGTTCATGTGTGTGGTGAGGGCAGTAGAGGCTTCCTGGTATACTTCTCACCATAGTGAAGAAGTAGTTTGAAGGCAGGGAGCCTAGGGTTGTGTGAGAACAACTTCCTAGCTTTTCAAGTTACTATGGAGAGGTTTGATTCCTGGCAGCACCCCCCTGTGTCTTCGTAGGGTTTGTGTCTGTGTTCCATAGAGTCTCCAGCAGGAGACGTGGGGCTTGTTCCTGGCCATGACTGCTGCCTGATGCTGAGCCAGTTTTAGCAGGTTCCTCGGTGTGGTGAATTATTTTGTGACTCCCACTCAATGGCCTTCGTTTTCCTAGTGGCTGGTTAAGAAGATGGGGAAGCTCCTAATTTAGTTACACAACAGGACTGAGGGATTGTTAAGGGGCTCCTTGTGATGGCCATCCTGCTGGGTATGAAATCAGTCATCTCGGAAGCAGGAAGGGGGATTTCACTACCAGCAAAAGAGGAGAACGGGAAGTGGAGCTCATCCTATGGGCCTCGAAGTGCTTGCACATTCACCCTTCTTGATCCAGGAGATCAGGATAGCTCTGACACTAGAGTAGCAGCGGCAGCAGCGGCAGCAGCCAAACCAGGAGCCAGAATAGGCGGCAATGATGAATTTCTCAGCCCACGGAGCAAAGGAAGCTGCGTGTTTCTGGGAAGGAGACCGGCTTGTGGAGTGGGATGCCTCTGGGCACTTAATTGGGGTGGGGGGAAGAGCTGGATTTACAGACTCATGGAGTTGAAGCTGAGTGCCTTTGGATTGAGGTTCATAGAAGAGTGGCATGCATTTGGGGCATTCATTGGCAGCTTTGTAACATTGTCTAAGCAGTGCCAAGGCCAGGCTAAGAGGCCGAGGGTCAGAGAGAGGCCTGCCTGTGGACACAGCAGAAGAAGAGACTGTCCAGACAGAAGAAGTCTATCCTGAGCATGTCTCCTCTCAACTGGAGCCTGTTCACTTCCCCGGTGAACCCCGTGGTCATGAGCGCCAACTGTGATTTTTGAGTGGTCATTGCCTCGGATTATCAATCCCAGGCATAGAAGTAGAGCGCCCTGGCAGGGGCAGTTGAGGCCAACCAGAGTGAAAAGGGATAGAGGATGGAGACATGCCTGATTTCCACTTTGTAGCAGCCAGCCTTGGGAGCCAGAGGGGAGTCAGAGGCAGCCCTCATGCTAATTTTCCTCTTTCTAGACCAGCGATGCTCAACCTTCCTCATGCCGAGACAGCTCCTCATGTTGTGGTGACCCCTCCCCCAACCATAAAATTATTTTCACTGCTACTTCATAACTGTCATTTTGCTACTGTTATGAATTGGGCAACCCCTGTGAAAGAGCTGTTTAACTCACAAAGGGGTCATGCCTGACCCACAGGTTGAGAACCGCTGTTCTAGACTAAGACAGATAGGAAGAAAGGCCTGGCCACCTACTTCCAAAAGTCAGACATGATAGGTTATTATGGTTTGATCCGAATGGATTATGGAGTTGCGGAAGACCAGGCAGTGTTTTCATCTGTGATGTGCTGTATGGGGTCTCCGTGTGTCAGGGGATAACTTAACGGCACCCAAGAACAAGATATTAGGAATGATGTAGTGCATGCATTGTGTGTTGGGTAATGTCTTTACCCCATAAGACCAGAACCTGGGGGGTGGAGACTTTGGGGAGCCTGGGATGCTTGGCAGGCTGGAATGTGTGGGCTGTGGGTCTCTCTGAGGATGGCAGGACGGGCAGTGAGTGTTCCCTTATACGTAGGGTCACTTGATTTCCTTAGGAAAGCAGGCCCTTCCTCTGCTTCTTGCGCCTGTCTGCCTGCAGTGCACCCTCAGTGTGGAGGGTGTGGGAGGAGTTCAGGCCCCTGACTGGGTGCTGCTCGGTGATGGAGCAGAGGGAATGCTCTGGAAAGCAGAGCAGTTTCGTCCTCCACCCCATGCCGCCGCTGGCAGAGCCACCTTCCAGACCGAGAGCGGGCCTTTGTTTCAGGATCCCTTTGTAACTTAGGACCACCATGTGCATTTCCCTTCCCCACTGAACAGGAATTAAGTGTTAATGACAAACAATGTGCCTGTTACGTAAATGTGGCTTTGAGACAAGTCTCCCAGCTGCCTTTCTGATTGGGTGGTCAGCCTTAAGCCCATCATTGACATTCTAGAAGCCCTTGGATCGAGTCACCACAAAATTCCACAGGATTCTTGGGTCTCCGCTGCTTCAGGCGTAGCTGCTGTCTTGGTTATCAGTTGCTGCATGAAGGACTCAGCAGCTGTGCACTGTTGCTGCCAGGTCCCACAAGGAAACAGATGACCACCTGTCCTGCAAGGGTTCTCGTGCATGGGGGTAGTCACTGTGTCCATCCATCTAGATGGTCCAGGACCTTCTTCCTTTCACTCTCCCTCTAGTTTACCGGGCACCGTGCCCTCCAGGGACGGGTCTCCTCGTGATGCAGTCTGAGATCCTTGCTCCCAACGAGCGTGCTGGCTGCACGTCTTCTTGGACGGGTCCGTGTGTTCTTGTGGCAGTCCATAGTGCTCTCATCAGCACCATAGTTCAAACGCATAGATTCTTCTTGATTCAAGGTCCAACTTACACAGGGAGCGGAGACAATGAAAGAGCATGTCTTGGGTCGGGCACGCCTTGGTCCTCAAAGCAACCTCCTTGCTTTTCAACACTTGAAAGAGGTCTTGTGCAGCAGATTTGTCCGGACGCGTATGGGGTTTGAGAGGCTGAATGTGCATGGGCTTAGACAGCCTCATCTTCTTCCTGTGCAGTGACTGGTGGGTTTGCACTGTCGACGTCGCCATTAGCAACCCAATGCCTAATCCACGACGCCACTACAGTCCCTTCCCCAAACCCCAAACTCATGGCCGTTGAATCAATTTGACTCATAGCCCCCTGATAGGACAGGGTAGAACTTCTCCTGTGGTTTTCTGAGAAGGAAACTCTTTATGGGAGTAGAAAGCCTCATCTTTCGCTCACACAGCGGCGGGTGGTTTTGAACTGATGACTGTATTGTTAGCAGCCCAATGAGTACGCTACCAGGGCTCCTGACCAGGGTCTCGCGGGTGTTCATAGATAGTAATCACAAATTCACATGAGTGGGCACCCCTGCTCGGTCGTGGGAGCCCTGACGGGGTTTCCCATATCTGGAACAAGGAGGCAAACTTCACTCTGCAGGCTCATGTCAGTCAGGTTTCCTCAGGGCGCAAGGGCTCCCCTTGCCCCTGGCCTGACCAGCCCAGACCAGCCCACTGCGCTCAGCGGGACTCAACCTGTTGGCAATGATTCATTTATAAATGGAAGAATCTGGGTTCCAGCCAGCATCCACAGAGGGTGCCGGGGAGAGTATTTATTCCAGGGCTTAGCATTCCTGTCCAGCCCCCCTGCTGAAAACTCGCATTTCTACCCCGGGTAGACGGAGCCAGAGTCTGTGGTTCACCGAGAGCCCCCGGTGAGTCTACCCCACACTGAGCCACCCGAGGATGTCGGAGAATCACCTGGGGACCTTGTTAAACTGCAGTGCCTGCTTCCATGGAGCTGTCGGAGGCTGTCTATACCCAGGAAGGTTTACAGCTTGGGAGCCCGAAGGAGAGACAGGCCAGCCTTCAGGTGGGGGGCAGGGGAATCCGCCTGGAACGCACTGCTCCGACTGCTGGCTGTTTCCCCGGGAGCTTCCTAGGTTCTTCGGACTCCTGGGCAACGGCTTGTTGCTGTTAGTGTTTTGTTTGGGGCATGCCTCCCTCCCCAGGGTCTACAGGAACGGTCCCGCAGGCATGGGCTGCACACTTGGCCTCCAGCCTGCCACCATTCTCCCATCTCCTCCACGAGCTTCGTCCCCGTTCATCTAGGCTCCCTGTCCTGACAGTTCTCACCTGGGCATCGCCGTTGACCCTTTGTTTCCGATGTGTATGTGTGTGTGTGTGTGTGTGTGTGTGTGTGTGTGTGTGTGTGAGAGAGAGAGAGAGAGAGAGAGAGAGAGAGAGATGCTCCAGGCAAGCAATCTCCATCCATGGGGCTGCCCTGTAGTTTCATGTAACCATGGTTCCCTGCGAGCGCTTCTGCTCAGCAATGACTTTCTCACCAGATGAAAACACTTAACCTTGTCTGGGGTGCTGCCTGCCCCCTCCACCACTCTCAACCCCCGCTTCAGCCATGGACCCTGCTCCTCTTGACAGCTCTGGGTGACACAGGCAGCGGAGACCAGTGCGTTCCAGAGGTTACAGGCAGGGCAGGGCAAGAGGACAAGAAGGGCGGTCTGAGGGGACCTTGCCTGGGCCGGCTGGCTGGGTACTGGACAGACTCGGTGTCCGTCTGCTCCCTGGTGTGGTGAAGTGGGCCTGCTTGCCACGGTGGGAACTTAGGGGGAATGGACTGTGTCGAGGAGCGAGGGAAGAAGAACCAGAAGCTCCATCCCCAGGTTGTGTGTGTGATGTCTGCCCTCTCAGAAGCCTGGTCATCGTCGAGGGCTGCTACCCACAAGGTGAGCGGTGCAAAGCCGCTCTGAGCGAGAAAGAAGAAGTTGGCTGCTCCCATAAAGATTCCCAGCCTAGGAAATGTGAAGGCACAGCTAGGGCATCTATCCTCTAGTCACACACAGCCTAATGGCAGTGGGGTCGGGTTTTTTTTTTTTTTTAAATGTCAACAGACCACCATAGCGCCTCGTCTCTCTGTGAGCTCAGGCAGGGAGCGTGCAGGGGCCCAGTTTAGCCAGTTAGTCTCCTTGGCGCCTCAGTGTTGGCATCTGCCCAATGGGGGTGAGGGCCTCAGGCTGCCTGGATTGTGGGAGGTCCGTTGAGGCCGGGACAGTGAATGAGCTCTGGCCGCTGTCCGGGGCTGCAGCTGGAAGGTGAGGTGGAGCCTCTGTTCCCTGGTTCGGGCAGGGCTGAGTCTTCTCTGGGGTGATGGGCTCTGTCTCCTCAAAACATCCGCTAACTCCGATCTGCCCAAATGCTTTGCTTGTGTAGCCCCAGGCAGGCGCCTTCCGAGAGCGGAGGCTGCTGCTGTTGTGTTTGGTTGGGTCAGTCTGACTCCTAGTGGCCCCTGTGACAGAGGACACTGCCCTAGAGCCGTTTCCTGCTTTTCAGTCAGTCACCGAGCGCGTGACAACCTTCATTCAAACCCAGCGGTGGCGGTCACTGATCTGTGTCCGTTTCAGCACTGGGAGAGTAGGGGTGGAGTCTAGTCTGTCAATTTGGAGATAGTCAATGAGGTCTCTAGGTGGACATGGCCTTCTCCTGAGAATTCTGGGAAATCTTCTGGTATTTCCCCCGTGGAAATGAGAGACTTACAGCTGAGTCCCTGGCAGACATTGCAACTGACAAGACACAAAACTCAGTCCCTTGGGATGCTTGACTGACAAGACAAGATGGTGGCATGCTGATGGACCCTGAGTCCTGGAGGAGCCGGTAGAGAAGCCACATGGGCGTAGCCTGATGGAGCCAGACCTCTGGGGCCGGAGAAACCACATGGAGACTCCTGCCAGTGCTGAGATGCTTGGGAGACCACGGGGAGACCCCTGCCAGCGCTGAGATGCTGCTACCGCCACTGAATACACAAGACTGCACCCACTGGCCTGTGATTGTCCTGGTGTCATTGCACCTGCTTTGTGTGTTGGAAGGAGACTTTATAGACTGGTATTGGACATAAGGGCTAATATCGGACTTATGACCTTGGATTGGACTGGATTGGGATGCTTTCTCAACATTCCATTCCTCTTGTATATAAATAAACCTTTCCCTTATATCCATATGTGTGTCTATGAATTTGTTTCTCTAGTCTACCCGGACTCATACACCAGCTCACTGCCATCAGCCTATGCCGACCTGGAGGGAACCTACAGGACAGAGTAGACCCGCCCTGTGTGGGCTCCCAGAGACTTTACTGGAGCAGAACGTCTCCTCTGTCTCCCTTGGAATGGCTGGTGACTTTGAACCGCTGACCTCATGGCCAGCAACCCAACGTCTTACCTACTGTGCTACCAGGGCTCCTTAGAGGCTGCCATGAGCTGTCAACTAAATGCAAGGTTTGTGGATTGAACCCACCAGGGGCTTCTTGGGAGGCAGGCGGAGCTGTCTGTCCTGTAAAGATCGACAGCCTTGGAAACCCTTCCCAGGGCCGCTGTGAGTCAGCATCGACTCGCCGGGGTGGGGGGGGCTTGGGGGTTGGAAGGTGAGAGTTCTCCACGTGTGGGTCCTGGACCAGCAGCGGCATCTCGTGAGGAAGGCGGATTCCCATAGGACATCCCCGCTCAGAAGGGTCACCAGGAAGGGACTTGTCAACCAGGGCGCAGTGTAGCATCGATGAAGCACACAGTATTCCTTCGATTCCTTGGGGCATCCTCACCCCCACCATCATGACTCCAGGCCTGGCTTTCATTTCTGGTTAGCCCAGAGCATGCACACGGGTCCAGGTAAGAGCTCAGGGCACACGGAGTCCAGGTCAGATAAAACCCCCAGGCACAGGATTAGGAGAGTTGTGAGACCCATAGAGTAAGGGGGGAGGTGGGGGGAAGAGGGGAGGATGGGAGAACGCATTGCAATGATGAACACATACCCACCCCCCACGGGGGGGGGGTTGTGGTGTGCACAATAGAAACGTGAGTGAAGGGAAACAGCAATTGGTGTAGGATAGGAAAATAATAGTTTATCAAGGAGTTGCGGGCCAGGGAGGTGGGGAAGAGGAACCGATCGATACCAAGGGCTCAAATAGAAAGCAAATGTTTTGAAAATGCTGATAACATATGTACGAATGGGCTTGATACAGTTGATGTATGGATTGTTATCAGCACTGTAAGAACCCCCATAAAATTATCTTAAAAAAAAAAAAAGAAAAGGGACTTGTCTAAGCCAGCTGTCCAGGGCAGCCAGACTCTAAGCCTTACTCCTCAGACAGTGCCCCTCCTGCTCTGGGCCCCCCTTCCCAGCGTGAGCCCTCCCCACCCCAGGGGAGCAAAGCGTCAAGACCATCTGAGACCATCTCCCAGCTAGGGAGAGAACCTTGGTGGGGGCTGGGGCAGAAGGTGGCAGGGAGGGGCTTCCCCCCTCCCCCTGGCAGCAGCTCAAGCTGGCCCTGAACCTCAGGTCCAGTCGGGTGGCTGCCAGAGTCTTTGAATAGCTCATTAGCTCTGCTCTGGGCTCCGATCCCTCTTAATTAGTCTTGCAAAAAAATATTCATTAAGAAGAAAAATAAAAACCTCATTACAAATCAAACACAGGTCTATGGTGAGTCTGTGGGTGTGAGCCCGTGTGTGTGCCTCTGCGTGTGCCCCGCCTGGCAGGAGCGTGCTGGTCAGGGGCTCTGTGAATGAGGGCCAGTGGGCGTGTTCGTGCCTGTACCTTTAAGTGGCCACGTGAGTGTGAGTCTGCCCTTGTGCGAGTGCTGTGTGTCTGTGCTCCCGCCCTCACTGTCAGCTGCCCCTGGGACTCTTGGCGACTCCACGTGCTGTCGTGGTCCAGGGGGTTTTGTGGGCTGATTTGGGATAAGGTCACCAGGCTCTTCTAGTCTGCAGTGTCCCCAGGAGGGTCTATGGCGGCAGTGGGTGGTGGCAGGTGGGCAAGTATCTTGGCAGACGGGGCTGCCAAGGCAGTGGTCAGGTACTAGGATGGGGGTTACCACAATCACCACCCAGCATGGGGACTTATCTCCCGTCTCACCCCCAGCCCCACCCGGGTTGTAGGTGGGTGACACCAAGCCCACTGAGGCTGCTGTTGGCTCCTGTCTGTCTGGAAGCCCCGCTGAGGCCTGTTTGTCACAGCCGATGGGGCTGGTAGTGGTCTAGGGGGGCTCCTGCAGGGGAGGTATGGCTCCTCGCTCTAACTATGGGGCCCTCTCCCCTCCGGATGAGCCACCGTCCCTAGTGGAGCCATGTTCTTGGAGGACAACAGCTTCTCCATGCTCCTCTGTTCTAGCTCTCTCAGGGACCCAGCTCTGGACCCCAGAGACAAGCATAGCCTCTAAAAGGCCTTTCCGGCCAGCTGACCATCCAGGGGGACTATCCTGTGGGTCCCGGCTGCTGAGTGGGGCTCTGTGAGCACGCTGTTCTCCAGGGCCGGCAGCCTCTCTCCTTCATCGGTCCCCGGGGGGCCTCCACTCCTGGAGGCTGCAGCAGCTCCCAGGGGAGAGCCAGCTGGTGCCAGGCTGCTGAGGGGCTGGGAGAGAAGACCAGCTTTGGAGTGAAGAGGATGGGGGTGCTTCCTGCACCCCCCCCCCCCCCACACACACCCTTCCTCTCCCTACTGCCTTCCCTGCTATGAGCAACCGTCTTCAGAGCCAACTAAATTTATGGCATAATCCCTCATGGAAATGCATGGAAATGCTGCCAATTATCATTAAGCCAAGAGAGAAGGCTGCCTCCCAGGCGCCCTCCTCGGTCTGCTGTCTGTCGGCTCCCATCCCTCCAGAAACCACAGGGAGCGAGCTAGCAGCCAGCTGGGATGGCCCAGATTAGCAGAGCGGGACCGTGGGTCTCAAACCCTCTTTTTTGGTTTCGCCCGGCCTGGAAGGCTTGTTGCTGAAGCGTCTCCTCCACGTTCAAGGTGAGCAAACCAGGAAAAGGCCATTCCCCAAGTCTCCGAGAAACTGACAGCTGAGGCGATGTATTTAACTGAGATCAGTTCATCAAACTTGGGTAGAGCTGAGCTGCCGACTAGGAATTTGATACAATCGTGTCTGCTTAAAATGCAAAGGCTCAGAGGGATTTCGCAAACACTGTAGAGAGAGTCTCAGGGAAGCCAGGAGAAACCTTTATCAGACACTGAGATGGGGGCGGGGAGGAGCTCCTGCTTCGGGAAGCGGCAGGGGGCGGCAGCGAGGACAGGGGGACGGCAGGGGGTGGGAGATGGGGCAGGCAGACCAGTAGGGGAAACCGAGTTTCCTGCTGGACTCCAGTCCAGTTCCGCACCACAGAGCGTGGCGCTGGTCGTCTGAGACTAACTACTCATCTAAAGGGTTGCCGCGAGAAGCCCCGGTGGAAGAGAGGCCTGGCGGTCTGCTTCCATCAAGATCGCCGTCAAGAAAACCTGATGAGACCGTTCTTCTTCTTACACGGTCTCGCCATGAGGCGGGGCTGACATGGGGCTTGTGGTTTCATGCGTTCAAGGGTCACCGGAGAGCTGTGGGTCACACGCTCCGCCTCAGAGGCATCTTGGAAGAGAGGCCTGGTGATCGACGTCCTAACATCAGCCGTGGAGGACGATGGTTCTGGTGTGACACACAGGGAGTCGCCGGCAATTGGTTTTTCATGTGGTCCAGCTAAGGCTGGCCTCTGAGAGGTGGGGCTGAGGACGTTGGAGACATGAGTCCACCCTCGAAGGCCTCCCAGCCGAACAGAGTCCCACAGAGTCCTGGGAACCTGTGACTGGGTACAACCCATGGCCAGGGGTTATCACAGAGGCTCAAGGTACAGATAAGAGAAGAAAGGAGGAGGGGGTGGGTGGGGAGAACAGCAGGTTCAAGGCCCTGGAGTCCGATGGGTCTGGGTTGAAACCTGACCACCCACTCTCTAGCTGGGAGCCCTCGGATGAGGATGTAGCCTCTGAGCCTTGCTTCCTTCATCTGTGCAATGGAATACACCTTCCTGCTTTTCAGGGGATTGATGGGCTGGTGTATAGAAAGTGCTTAGCACTGGCCTGGCCCTCGAAGAGTGTGGGTGGGTGTGCTTAGAAGTGGAGCCCATCTGACTGAGAGGAACAGAGGACTGTAAAGGCTTTAGCTGGTAGAAAGGGCCAAGAGTGACACCCTGCTTCTGGAGAGGGACGTAGCAGCTGCTCACCGTGGTCCCCGCCCCAGCCCCCTGGATGGCAAGTGGGGAGGGTGATGGGGCTTGGCTCAGCAGAACAGCTTCCTTCCCGTAACCCCTCCTGCAGCCCCCAGCCCCAGAAAGAAATGTCATGGGCCCCCTTGGCCTGCCTGTGCTCCCCTTTGCTCCTCCTCCGCAGCGATCATTTATCAGTCCTCCTAAGACACGCTTCGCAGGGACCAATTTCCTGCCATCAGTCAGAAATGGTGGCATTTGTAGGGCAGCGCTGAGGCAGGGAGGGGAGGAGGAAACAGGCGGGGCTTTCCCTGTGGACGGGGTGCTCTGCCCTGCCCTTCCCTGGCTGCCCTCTGTGTCCTTCCAGCTGCCTGGCCCTCTCTTTGTCTGGGGCTCTGCTGCCAGGAGGGTGAAGGGGAAATGGGATTTTGGTTCCTGGGACACAGGAGGAGTTGGTTGGGGGTGAGCTGTGTGTGTGTGTACATGCGAATGTGTGCACACATTTATAGGTGTGCCTATGTGTGTACCTGTAAGTGTGTGTGTGTGTGTGTGTGTGTGTGTGAGAGAGAGAGAGAGAGAGAGACACACAGACAGAAAGAGAGAGAGACAGACAGAAAGAGCGAGAGAGAGAGAGAGAGAGAGAGAGAGAGAGAGAGAGAGAGAGATTGCTGTGGCCAGTTGTCAACAGGGCACTGCGGGTGGCATGAGCAGCATTTCCGCAGCCAGGAGTCTCGTTGTGGACTCAGCATGGTGACTGACTCAGTGCAGTGACTAACTCATTCTCTGTGAGGACCTGGGTTCAAGGAGACAGGATGAGGGGAATGGTGGCTATGCTGCTGCGAGGGACGGCAGTGGGGTGGGGGGCAGTTTCTGTCCAGGTTCAGCCTCAGGGCCTGCCTGTCAAGTGTCTCTCTGTCCAGGCAGGAACTTGCTTGGCTCAGAAGTTTGGGTTGGCTTGAAGCCTGTAGCTGCCCACACTGTCAGCCTCCTCCAGGAAGCACTGAGCCAGCCCTTTCTTGGGTGCAGGGATCACACCAGGGTCTGTACAGCTTCCTCAGCCCTGTCTTCTTAGCTAACCACAGAGCCTGGGCCCATCACTGGACATATTTTAACTCACATAATTCTTTATCTGTCTGGAGAGACAGACAAAATTTAAATGACCTCTCTCCCCTTTTCTCCCCCAAGCTGAAGAGAAGAGTTCAGAAAGGCTGGATAATCGCTCAAGTCTTCCTCTCAAACATCACATCTCCAGAGATTCCTTCCTGGACCGTCTGTGACCGTTATCTTACTCCTCCACTCTGCTCAGCCTCCTCCATCTGATTGCTGTGTGTAATTTTCTCCATAGCAACTCTCGTGCTCTCAAGTACTGGTGTGATGGGTGCCTTTGTTCAAGCCCCAGGAGAGCAGAGTCCTTTATCTTGCTTCCATCTGAGTCTCTTGGCTTAAGACCAAATCTAGGACTTTGGCCGAGCCAGCTACCCGGAGTCCACTCTGGTTCAGGGCTAGCCTGTGTTTGCCCGAATTTTTTTAAGTGAAGAACTATTGATGGTGAACATATAGATAGATATCACAAAAGACGCATGCCCTCTCAACACGTCCTACGTGTACAATGCATGGATGACATTCTTCCAGGGCTGCAGTCCTTCTCCTTAGTCTTGTCTCACTCACTCTCCCTCCTCAGAAGCCCTGGTGGTGTAGTGGTTACAGGTTGGGCTACTCACCACAAGGTCTGCAGTTCGAATCTGACAGCCACTCCTTGAGAGAAAGATGGGACTTTCGATTCCCTTAAAGAACTATGCTCTTGGAAACCCACCGGGGTGGTTTTTCTCTGTCCTATAAGGTCACTCAGACTTGGCATTGACTCAATGGCAATGCATTTCTGCCACCCGTTTTCAACGGCTAGATTCTTGAGGTAGTTTTCTGTGTTCGTCCAGGTAGACTAGAGAGTTCATAGACATTCATATGTGTACAAGAAAGAGTTTTATATTCAATAGTAATTGTATCTTAAGAAAACATCCCTGCTCAGTCCATATTAAGTCCAGAAGTCTAATATTAGTCCATATGGCCCAATATCAATCTATATCTCTCTTCAGACTGCACAGCACATGCAATGATGCCGAATGCAGGAAGATCACCGGCCAGTGGGTGGAAAGTCTAGTGCCCCCAGCATCGCAGCATTGGTAGAGGTCTCCACGTGACTCCTCCCCCTCTAAAGCTCTAATGCCATCAGCATTGCTCCATGTGACTTGTCAACAGGACTGTAGCAGAGTCTGCCTGATCTCCAGTGAACTATTTATCTACGTCATGCCTCCAAATGAGGTCATCAAGCTGCGACCGGATTGACAGGCTAGACTCCACCCCTTTGCACGTTGACAGGAGATTAGGTAGCTGCCACACTCTCCAGTGCTTTCTTCCTAGGTGCTCCTGTGTGGACTTGAACCTCCAACCTTCTGGTTCGAAGCCGAGCACATTAATGATTTCCATCTCCCAGGAACTCCAGAAAGATGCCCAGAGCAATGAATATTTGTAGAAATAGCAAGAAGATGGAAACAACTTAAATGCCTCTCAGTAAAAGACGCGCTAAAGAAACTCTGGTGCCTACACACAAGGGACTACCGTGCATCGCCAAAAAAACAAGGATGAAACCCAGAAGCGTCTCATGACATGGAGGAACCTGGAGAATATTAAATTGCCTGACACTTATTACATGACACAAAAGAACACTTATTACATGAGACCACTGATGCAGGAGTCAGGATGGGGAGGGGGGTAAGGGGGTACAAAGACTCTTAGAACTAAGGAAGCAGACTTTGGAGGTTGCCAAAAGTAGGACAGTGATTAAGGAAGAATCAATGCGTCTGAATTATGGGACTGGCAAAAAATATTGAAAGTACCATACCATAACAAAACATCTGCCCTGGAAGAAGTGCAGCAAGAATGCTCTTTAGAAACAAGGATGCCATGACCCCACTTCTACCTTACAAAGCCAGCTAGACCCGAGTATGTACACTGGTACCAGTCAGAGCTCTCAACGCACAGAACCCAGGACAGAAAAACCTCTCAGGAACCGTAATGGAAGTAGTGATACTATGAGAGTAGGGGGGAGGTCGGGAGAAAAGGGGGGATCAGAGTATTTCTACCCCCCTCCCTGAGGGGTATACACACAGAAATGTGGACGATGGGAGACAGCAAACAGTGTAAGATGTGAAAATAATGTAAATAATAATAATTTATAATTTATCAAGGGTCCACAAGGGTGCTTTAATGGATGGATGGGTTGTTTTAAGAGCTGTAAGAGCCCCCAATAAAATGATTTTTTAAAAGGGAAGGCAAGACTTCCCTTCCTGTGCTTTGGACATGATGTAAGGAGAGACCAGGCCCTGGAAAAGACTGTCCTGCTTGATCAAGGAGAGGGACAGCGAAATAACCCTTGACAAGGTGGATTGACCCAGTGGCAATGATAAGCCCAAACACAAGAGGCCTTGTGAGGACGATGCAGGCAGGACTGTTCTACACGGAGTTGTCTTGAGTTGGCGCTAACAAATGGGAAGGGGTGGGGCAATGGGTGGGGCTGTCAACAGGTTCTGACTGGGGTGAAACAGAGGCTGGTGGCCAGGCCTGGGCTGGGGTGTGTGCGTTAAGGGCCAGGGTGGGGGAGTAGATGGCTCCAGGGCTTGGTGTGTGGTGTGGACTGTTCATCTGAAATGTAACCTCCTCCCCCAAATGACCATAAAAATGGCTTGAAGCAAGCACACAGCAAATGTTGCTGAATGAATGTAAAGGATTAGGTGAAGGAAAGGACGCCTGCCAGCTAGTAATAGCCAGGTCAAGATGAAGGGACCAGGGCCACCTTGCTGTGAAGCACAAAGTGCTGGGAGGAGGAAGGAGTCCTTCTGAGGATGCTTTGTGCCTGGTGTCCCAGCAGACTGCCCTTGGCCTGATTGCAGCCCTGGAGAGAGACCGCTTTAAAGGGAAGATGCCCACTTTCAAACCCCAGTGGGTGGAGACAGAGCCTCACTGTGCGTGGCCAGGGCACAGGCAGGTGGCAGATGGCTCCAGGCTGGGACTTGGGGGTGTGGGGAGGGCTCCCACCTCTCCTGGGCTGGAAAGATGGGAGCTGGCTGACGCTGCTCTCTCCACTCTGCATGGTTGGGGATGAGGCGGGCCTCTGAAGGGCTGGAGCTGTTCCCCCAGCTCAGATATCTATTAGGATTGGGTGGGGGTGGGGGCGGGAGTCTATTTGCCCAGGACGCATGGGGATGGGGAGCAGGGCTTCCCAGGGATGAGTGACAGGTGTGATAATCCTGATGAGTGACTTTCTGACGCCTAGTTGGTTTGAAAATAAGTCTTGGGCCAGACACGGGATTGACAGGGGGATCAGAGAGGGCTGTCACTCTACGCCTGCTGACTTTGAAAAGGGTCCAGGAGCCAAGAGACAGTGGGGAGGGGTAGCTGTGTTCCCGGTCACCTTGGCCAGGCTGCTGGAGACAGCTGTTTGCCCCAGGCTTTGGGGTGCTTTGGAATCAGCCTTCGTGACTCTGAAGCTTCTGGATCGCTTTGTTATTGGAAGCAGTTTCTAGTAGAGTGACAATCCAAACTCCCCTCCCCGCCCCCAGTCCCCTCCCGACCCTACCCTGCCCTGTGCTTCCCAGGGTGGACACTCAGCTTTGTCCTGTGGAGGCCGATTTGGCCAATGGGTGGAATGGGCAGGGAAGAGGACGAGGACTGGGTGAGGCTCCTCCACTGAGACCCCAGCTCCTGCAGAGCAGCTCTTTCCCTGGGTGGGGGGGTGGGGTGGCGGAGGCGGTGATCTCCAGCTTCCCTCTCCTTGCCCTTTCAGACCCAGGGCAGTAACAGCCCACCACTGCCAGGCGCTGAGCCCTGCCACATCATTTGCGGATTTCCTTCTACGCAGCCCAACATATGGATTCCAACTCACGGTGCCCCTCTTGTGAGAGTAGAACCCCACAGATTTTCCAGGAAGAGACCACCAGGGTTTCCTCTCGCTGTGCTTTAGGGTGAACTGGAACCCCCCTCCCCCCCACCTCTTGGTAAGCAGCTTGGTTAGAGGCTGTGAACCACGATACCACCCAGGTCCTTCATCTCCAGCCTCTGGAAATATGAGTAGTCTCTTCATAGTTTCCTGTGTAATTGGAACGTGCCATCTTTCCCCTGCTAGGACCCTAGCTGAGAGGAGGGAAGGGAGGAAGGATAGAAGGAAGATGGAGAGAGGGAAAAGGTGCTCCCACATAGGGATAATGGGAAGAGGCTGATTGCCTGAGTTTCCAAAGGTGGCTTTCCAGAGTAGGCACATTGACGCAACCTTGGGGCAGAGGGAGAGCCTCAGGATTGGAGGGAGCCGTGGACTTGGGTGGCAGATTCCACTTGGCTATGCTTTTCTCCTGTTGTATGATCAGGTGGTTTCTCTCAGCAGCCCATTCATCACATGAGAAAACTGAGGTTCTGAGAGGCCACGCAATATGCACAAAGTGGCCTGTCAGTCAAACCCAGGTCTCTGTGTGCTCTTCATCCCTGTGCCTTCAGACCAGGGCAGCAGAGGCAGTTTTCAGGAGGCCTGATGCTCAGGGGGTTGGGCTATCTTTCTCCGACTGCCTTTCCAGTTACTCAAAACCCAAACAAAGCAAAACAATAGCAACAGAAGTGATGGAGCTGAGAGGCCTTTGGAGGACACCCTCCCCCCGTGCACCCCATGCGCACTGCCCACATTTCATGTCTTGGCTGAGGTCCAGCTTCACTTTGCATGGTAGACTATGCCACACAGATTGCATTCGGGGCCCTGATCAGTGACCTCCCTGCACCCAGTTGTCCAGCGCTGGCAACAACTTTGCAGCCCTTCTGACTGCAGTGGGGGAATGTGGGTGAAGAGGGGTGTGTGAGATGGATCTCGAGGATCAGGGCCTCGAGATGTCCCGAGGGGATGGGTTGGGGGACTCAGCAGGCAAGTGGCAGGAATGTGTGTGTGTGTGTGTGTGTGTGTGTACATATGCACACGCACATGCCTGCTCTCTCTAGTCAGGCTGGTGCCCAGGGTTGGGGCACTGGTGAGGATGCTCCCCGGTCTGGATAATTTACTGTTATCTCTGGTTTTGAAGACTAAGAGTCCTGAGAAAGGTGTCTAGGTCTAGGACACCTCACCAGGTAACAAACCACACCTGCAGAGTGACCACACATGCTGGCAAACCGACACTCCAAGGGACAGGCTTAAGCCACGAGTAGGACTCTCTTGTGGGCATGCAGGCCTGAGAGTCCCAGCAGGGAGGCCTTATGGTCATGGATTAGAGGAATTCCTCCTGGGGCAGAAGAAGAAGGAATCAAAAGTCATCTTTTGGGCTGGAGTGACTCTTGGTGAGATACTTGGAGGGCCGGCGGACTTTCCCACTATGAGGTCTTTTTGATGTGTCAGGCCATAGCAGGGCTTTTGCACTGAGGAAGAGGATGACATTTGTGAGTGTGAAAGGCATGTGCAATATTCTGCTAGCTCCTTGGCACCTCCTGCCTGCCTAGTGTCATTTCTTGAATCTCCCCTCCCTGCTTCCCCATGGCCTTGGGCTGGCCATGAAGAGGTCTTCTTCTGCTGGTGGCTGGAGGAGGAAGAGGTGGCATAAGACATATGAAACCCAAAAGAATAGGTCCCAGGGACTTTCT
This sequence comes from Nesogale talazaci, assembly GCA_004026705.1. Classification (NCBI taxonomy): domain Eukaryota; kingdom Metazoa; phylum Chordata; class Mammalia; order Afrosoricida; family Tenrecidae; genus Nesogale; species Nesogale talazaci. The sequence goes on from PVJH01010833.1 coordinate 32,022, forward strand.
CCTGCCACCGCTACTCTGCAGCCCCTCCAAAGAAGGGAGGAGGGTTTTGCCTGCAAGGACAGTGAGGTGCCCCCCCCCCCCCCCCCCCCCCCCCCGGCCAGCCAGCCAGGGGCTTTACATCACATAATTTCTGTGCTGGGGACAGAATTCTGCCATCTCATTGTCACATGGGGACATGATGGAGATGAGCTGCCAGCAGATCCCTGTCCTCAGAAAGCAACTGAACTCGGTGGAAGGCAGGGGCCGAGTCTGATCCATCCTTACAGACCATGCCCAGTGCCGGGCAGGCACACCTGGCTCGCTGACGTGGGTGTGGGCAGATGGAGACTCTGCTGGTTTAGGAACGGGCCCTACGCCCCAACCAACCTCTCCCCTTACATGCCCTCCCCTCCCCTCCTTATCAGGCTATTGTTATTTCCATAGCTCTGCAAAAATCAAACTTAATGCCATCGGTCCGATGCCCCATAGGGCAGGGTAGAAATGCCCCTGAGTTTCCAAGACTATAGCTGTTTACTGGAGTGTAAAGTCCTGCTTGCCCCTGTGGGCGGGGTGGTTGTTTTGGACTGTGGGCCTTGTGGATTGCAGCCCACTCTGCAACCACTGTGTCACAAGAGCACCTTCCATAGCTCGGGTGCTGCTTCTGTCTCTGAGGTCAAGCACGGGCTTCCTCCGTCCTCCCAATCCCTCACTGTGTCCCTAGGTTCTTTCCTCATTTGAAGACTTTTTGACTTTGTCAGAGTCCCCGCACATCGTGGGACCTTCCTGTGCAGCCAGTGCCCACTCAGGCCTGAGGATACTGAGTACATGGATCCCTGTCCTGGCTCTTTGCCCTTCCAGGGCCACCCTTGGCTGCCCCACTTGGCTCTTAATTTCTCTTGACCCTTATATGGACAGCCAGAGGGATCACTTTCATTGTCAGCATTTATATTCAATTTCATTTTTGAATATTAATAAATTATCAAGGTTTAAGGGTATCCTCAGTGAAAAGTCTCCCTCCCACGATGGACCCCGCTACCCAGCTAACTCCATAGAAGCACAATGTTACCAGCTTCTTACCTATCCTTCCAAAGATGCTCCAGGCACAGGAAGACAAGCAGCAGCAAATACTAGTTTTTGTCAAATAGGTAGTTTTGTCGTGTAATCTCTTCCCCTCTTTTGTGCACAGGGGTACCATGTCACACGCAGAAGGCGGGGCTTTGTTTTTCATCAACATTCACTACGTCCTGTAGATCGCCCTCTAGCAACACCAGGAGAGCCACTTTATTCTTCAAATGTTTTGGGGAAAGTTCACATACCGTAAAACTCACCCTCATGAAGAGAATTCAGTTGCTTGTAGAATGCACCAAGATTGTACCACCATCACCACCATCCGATTCCAGAACATTTCCATTGTGCTCCAAGAAACCCTGGTGCCTATGAGCAATCACTCTCTATTCTCCACTTGCCAGCTTCTTGATAGCCCACACTCTTGTCTGTCTCAAGGAGGTTTGAAAAGGACCCTGGTGGTATAGTAGACTAATGGAGACTTTTCTTACTCTACACTCTATCTATCTCTCTATCTATCTATCTCTCTATCTATCTCTCTATCTATCTATCTATCATCTATCTACCATCTATCATCTATCCTCTATCTACCTACCATCTATCTATGTATCTTACTACACACTATCTATCTGCCTACCACCTACCTACTCATCTATTTATCATCTATCTATCTATCTATCTCCCTGTCCAATTTACAGACAACTTGTACTTCCCTTTAATGTAAATTTCCCCTTGATATGAAATGATTGAATCAATCCCTATTTGCAGCAAATTATTTATCACAATCACATTCACTTGCTACTTGCAGCTTTAAAATCAACATAAAGCCTTCAATCCCTTTCTTGACTAAAGTAAGTCAAAGATTTTATATGCATTTGTTCTGATTCACCCACAAACTTGACTTGAAAACTCACTTCAGAATGAGTCTTGTTTCTAACACAGGGACTGAGTGCATTCACACAGACACATAGGAGTGAAAATGAATATAAATACATTAAGAGGGCATGTCAGAAAATACTGATACTAGAGTTCCAACTCATGCATGCAAGCAAGTTCCCATGAAAATGTGTCTTTGCAATCAGTGAATGGCTGCAGACAAGCCCTCTTAATAACACATTAGGGAACCTTCATAAAATGGTTCAATCAGAACTGTGTCTTTGAGGGAATCTGCTGGGCCAGTTAAATTTACAGCACAGAGGTCAGCTCAGAAGGTGATAGCCAAAGGGGCAATCTTATTAGTTTTACTCAAGGACACAGAATTTTCACGGGGGTTTATTATGAAACCTTAAGAAAATTGAAAACTGCGTTGGCGAGAAAATGGTCGGGAAGATTGTGCCAAGGAACTGCTTTCCATCACCAGAATGTATCCCCATGGCGGCAAGAGCTGTCCTGTGAGCATGTTTGGCTGGGACACCTTCGCCACCCTGACCCACCGTTAGCCCTGACTTTCCCCTTTCAGACTTCTGTCTGCCCACCAAACTCAAACAGCAAGGGGAATGAGCATGGCTTGAGTCTCTCAAGGATGCCAGAGCTTTCATTTCGATGTGGCAAAAGCCAGTTTGAAGAATTCTTCTGGAAGAAGTGAGGGAGATGGAAATGGAGGCACTTAGATGGAGGCGATGCTGAAAAACTGGCTTGGCTTTACATTTTGATAGCGCTGTTTCTTAAAAGTGTGAATAATTTGATGGCAATGCTTTTTGATTTTACCCATTTTTTGGTGTGTTCATTATAATCATAAAGGTGTCTGCATTCCTTTACTTTGCACGGGGGTCTCAGGGTTCAGCCAGACTTGCGTCAAGACTCCATTCTTTTTCTTGCTAAATCGTGTTCTGCCCTCTGGGTTCACCACCTTTTGTTCATCAGCTGAGGGACCTTTGGCTGCGTCCTCTCTGCCTATTAGCAGGCATGCTATTATGAACAGCGAGGTGGAGACTTTTGCATTGGCCTCTGTTTCCATTTCTCTCGGGTATCTGCCTAGGAGCGAACGAGTTCTCGTTATTTTGTGTTGTGTTTGGAGCTTTATTTATTCTGTATTGAAGTACGCTCCATTAGCATTTCTCCATAACATTTTAATTTAATGTTGTTATTGTTTCTAGAAAAATCATTTCATTGGGGGCTGCTGCGACTCTTATCACAATCCATCCATCCACCGTGTCAAGAACATTTGTACATTTGTTGCCATCATCGATCTCAAAACATTTTCTTTCTACTTGAACCCTTGGTATCAGCTTCTCATTTTCCTCCTTTCTCTCCCCCTTTATAATTTATTATTTTTTTCATGTTTTATATTGTCTGATGTCTCCCTTCACCCACTTTTCTGTTGCCCCTCCCTCAGGGAGGGGGTTATATGTAGATCCTTGTGATCGGTTCTTCCTTTCTCCTCCACCTACCCCTTACCCTCCTGGTATCTCTACTCATTATTGGCCCCTTGGGGTTTAACTGTTCTGGACTCCCCGTATTTCTGGTTCCTATCTGTACCAGTGTACATCCTCTGGTCTAGCCAGATTTGTAAGGTAGAATTGGGATCATGATAGTGGGGGTGGGGGACACGAGGCATTAAAGAACTAGAGTGCTATTGTTTTCTAAAATATATTTTTATTGACATATTTTACACATTCCAATGTATCCATTGCCATACAGTTCTGTTGTTCAGTCCCATTGGGTGGGACTGCACAATCATCCATGCTGTCAACTTCCTTCTCCTCCCCCCTCTCACTTCCCATGCTCTCAGGGAACCATTACTCCTGTCACTGCCTCTAAGGGGTCACCTATCTTGACTACCATGTGCCGAGTGATCTTAAATATACATAGGACCATGCACAAATGTAACATGCTTAATGAAGTACAACACATATAGGCCTTAATCGTCAGGGGAGGAAATCTTAAAGAACTAGAGGGTAGTTATGAGGTTTATCAGTGCTGTGCTGCACCCTGGATTTATCATCCATCCTTCTGAGAGAGACTGTCCAATTGTTTATCTATACAAGATATGCAGGACAGGCAACCTTACCGAAGCGACTGAATGGATGGGCCCAGGGGGGCCCTGAGAGGGCAGATGGGGGAGGGGAGCAGGGAGCCAACAATGACGGGTACCAGGGAATAGTAAGTATTCTAAAATTGACGGTGAGGAGTGTGTAGCTTTCCTTGCCATTTTGATTGATCAATCAAATTGTATTTGAGAGGAATTACTGAGGTGAATATTGGGTAAATATAACAGTAGGGTCGAAAGGGAAAGAAAAAGGGGAAAATAGAAATATATCAACATATGTACATTTGTTTATAGAGGCATATCCATGCAAATGCATCAAGAAAGCAGATGGACTTTGGGTTTCTACTTAAATCTTATTTCAGTACAAGAATGGGCTGTTCTAATGATGTGGCAGTGTGTGACTCTCACCTTCCTGACACGATGGCTGAAGACAAAATGGGTGCATGAGCAAATGTAGTGAAGAAAACTGATGGTGCCCAGCTATCAAAAGATATAATATCTGGGCTCCTGAAGGCTTGAAGTTAAACAAGCGGCCATCTAGCAGGGAGGGAACCAAGCCCACATGAAGAAATACACCAGTCTGTGTGATCACGAGGTGCCAACGGGACGAAGTCAACAAGCAACCAAAATCGATATAAAGGGGGAGTGGATGTAGTGGAGACCCAAAGTCCACCAGCAGTTCTCGTTGTTTCTGGGGACTACCCAAAGAAGCTTCCCGATGAACAAGGAAGGCCAGAGAAGAACTCATGCATTTGAATTATATTGGCAAAAAGTATGGACAGTACCATAGACCGCCTGAAGAACAAACACATCCATGCGTCTTGGAAGAAGTACAGTCAGAAGGCTCCTTAGAGGCAAGGATGACGAGACTATCTTTGGACATCCTTCGGGAAAGCCATGAGGATAAACCAGCCCCTGGAGAAGGAGACCTTCCTTGGTAAAGTAGATGTGGCAGTGACCAAGAGGGAGACGCTCAACAAGGCACATTGACACTGTGGCCACGACAACGAGCTCAAACATAGGAACTGTTGGGAGGATGGCGCAGGGCCAGGCGGTGCTTTGTTCTGGTTGGAGTAGGACCTGGCTTGGCAGCAGCAAACCAGAACACCAAGAACCCAGGTGGTGCTGTCGGGTAAGCATTGGACAACTACCCATAAAGCTGTAGTGGCGGTCCAAATCGATCCGCCACTCGGTGGGAGAAGGACGAGGTTACCATAAAGAGGGACAGTCAAAAACCCTCTCTGGGTCACTAGGCATTGGAATAGATGGCAGTGGTGATAGATGTGATGAAGCCAGAGCTGATATCTCATTGAATGGGTGTTCCATAATTTATGTAAGCAACCCCCTATTGATGGATGTTTAGTTTTTTTGCCCCTCTGTCTTTTTTTTTTTTTAACTCAATACATTCACCAACCCATGCATTTCCATATAAATCTTTTTTGGGGGGGAGCATCACTACCCTCTGGTGGTGGGAGTGGGAGGCCCAGCCCCACTGCTGGAATTGAACCTCCATCACAGTGGGCCGCAGTCCCGCGCACAACCACTACGCCACCGGGGCTCGGCCTTTCCATATAAATCTTTTGGGAATAATTCTGTCGAGTATGGTTTTTGTGCCAAAGGATGTATGCATTTGTAATTTTGAGAGAACTTGTCTACTCCCAGTAAAGCTTGTGTAGCGGCAAAAGATGAGAGGCCTTTATCCTTGAATCCTCATTCACACAGCTGTTAGCAAGGTTTGTGATCTTTGTCAAGCTCATAAGCAACAATGGCATCTTATAGGTAGTTATATTTTTTTGTGTTTAGAAAAGTTATGGGTGAGGTGGAACGTCTTTTCAAATGTTTCACAATCATATTTCCTTTTTCTATGAGTGATTGTCAGATCCTCTGCACAGTTTTCTATGGGGCTATTGGTCTTTTTCTTATTGATTTGTAAAAGCTTCTTTTATACACACGGGCAAGTAATCCTTTGCCTGTGATAAGTATCAGATATTTCTCTTGGAGTGTTATTTGTCTTTTGACTTGGTGAATGGTGATTTCTTCCACAAAAAGCTTTCTATTTTTTATATAGTATCACACCTCATTTATCCATCAATTAAAAAAAAACACCATTCTGGCTACTGTTGTCTCACCAAGAGCCTTTCTAGCAGAAGACTATTTTTTAAAGGTCCCTCATAGGTTCTTTCAGGTCAGTTATTACTTCATTAAAAATAACTCTGACCCATTTGAAATTTATTTCAGCATAAGTGTGAGGTAGATATCTGATTTTCATTTTCCCTCAATGAATGTCCACTTGCCCTGATAACATTATCCAGTGATTTATCATCTCCTCCATAGTTTTGAGTGCCATCTTTATTATAGACTAAATGGTCACATTTTTGGATTTATTTCTATACTTCGTATTCTGTTCCATTGATGTATTTGTCTATTCTCAAGTCACAACCACATAATTCTAATTATCATTCTTTAATGTACTTAAATATCTGATAGACCCGGCCTCCCCTCATTAGCCTTCTTTTCAGAATTTTCCTAGTTATCTCAGGATGCTCACTTTTTTTCATATGAACTCTAAAATTCCCTTGTCTCATGAAGAGTCTCCTTGGCAGTTTTACGAGACTCTGTAAATGTTATAGATGAGCCAAAGGAAAAGGAATACAGATTCAGCATCTTGACTCTTTCTACCCAAGAAACTGCCACCCCTTTCCGCCATTCAAGTCATTTGGAGAGTTCTCCAGTAGTGAGGATGACCCCATTTGATCTTGTCACTTCGGATGTGTCATCAGGAAAGACCACGCCTGAAGACAAGACACCTGCTTGGTAGAAGTGCAGTGAATACGAGGGCATGAGATGAGCTAGACCCAACGGACCCACTGAACACAAACATACCCAAGATCACAATAAGAGTTGCATTTAAAAGGTTCTTTCAAGTATATTTTGCACATGCCAAGGAGCTTTATCTTTTTTACCACGGGTGTGCATGTCATCTGGACTGCTATTACAGGTCCCACAGGTGAGCATTTTTAAAACACGAACTGATTTCTGCATGTTCATTTTGTAGCTGATCACACTCTTGCACGTTCTTAATATTTGCTAACGATTTTTCAGAGGATTCTTGTGCTAGTCCGGGTAGACTAAGAAACAAATTCATAAACACGCATATGGATATAAGGGAATGGTTTATGTACAAGAGAAATGGAACATTGAGAAAGCATTCCAACCCCGTCCAGTCCAAAGTCTTAAGTCAGATATTAGCCCATATGTCTGATACCAGTCTATAATGTCTCCTTCTGACTCGCAAAGTCACAGGTCAGTGGGTGCCAAGTCCCGGCTCTGGAAGGGCTCCCCTCAAGGCTCCTCGCTTCCAGGGCTCAGGGTTTGTCAACAGCATCCATTGGTGGTAGAAGCAACTCAGCGCTAGCAGGGTCTCTCTGTGGCTTTTCTGGCTTTAGCGGTCTGGTTCCATCAGGGTAAGGCAGGGTGGCTTCTCCTCCGGCTCTTTCAGTTCCTTGGACACTGTCATCTTGTCTTGTCAGTCCAGCGACTCCCAACAATTGGGAAAAGTGGTCTCTCATCTCCAAGAGGGAAATACCGCGAGACTTCCCAGAAGTCTCAGGAGAAAGCCATGCCCACACAGAGGCCTCATTGACTACTCAATGGATATCTCCAGATTCACAGGCTAGACTCCACCTCTTCACATAGGTACATGACCGCCACAATTCTCTTTGGTTTACCAGGTACACGAATACATCCGTACATGCAATAATAAACAAATAAACAAGTAAGCAAGCCAATAAATCCACGTTTTCTGCAAATGATGATCATTTTACCTCCCTTTAATTTCTATTACCTAAGTGATTTTCTCTCTTATGTTATTGAATGAGCTGGTACCTACAGAGCAAAGGGAGTTCCTTAGAGGCAAAGATGCTGAGAGCTCGTCTTACATACCCGGGACGGACTGTTGCCAGTGGAGAGGAGTCCCTGGAGAGGGACACTGTGTAAAACCAGGGCAGTGAGGGAGAGGAAGGCTCTCATGAAGCTGGATGGAGATGGTGACCGCAGCCATGGTTCAAGCGCAGGGACAATTGTGAGGGGGTGGGGGTGCAGGGTTGGGCGGAGGGTCACTGTGAGCCAGGACCGGCCCCAGGGCACCTCACGACACGTACAGAGCAACGGCACCAAACAAAGGGAGATGATTATGAAGAGGCTGGATGTCTTGGTCTTGCTCCTTGAATGGGAACACGTTCGCGGTTTCCTCATTTGGGGTTAAGATGGATCTCTCTGATCATGTTGGGAAGCTGTTTATTGTGAATTTATTAGGAGGTTGTTTTTTTTTTAAATTGAGGATGGTGGCTGATTTATGTAGATCATTTAAGCATAGACCATTTAATGTGGTCAATTATACTAATAGATTTCCTGACACGTGGACCATTCAGTATTTCTTAGGCCCCATTCCATCATGATGGATCGCTATTGCTCTGCGTGCACTGCTACATTGGGGGGTGGGGTGGGCAGGGGGGACGACTACTATTTGATTTAGCATTGTTGCAGTAAATTCGTAAATGAGCTCCATCGGCTATTTTTCCGGACCAGCCGGGTGGGTGTTGGGCGTTGGGCGTTGGTATAGATGTTCTACTCATGTCTTGGAGGTAATCTAGAAGCCAGCTTTCTTTTGTCACACCCTGGAGGACTTGGAATGGTACTGGACAGTTCTTTTGTTTGGGAGGAGTCGAGGGGGTCAACCTCAATCTGGAATGACCTCCCCCCGCCCCCTCCGCCATGGGGAAGGACGTCCTAGCTGGTGACACTGCGAGAAGTCCTCCACGAGGTGGCGGTATCGATGCACTCCCGCACCACGCGGATGGCACCGGATGGAGCAGCGTTGGTTCTGTGGCACGCCAGGTCCACTAGGCACAGGAGCTGGCTCCACAGCCCCACACCCTCAACCTGTAGCCGGCACCTGGGAAGAGGGTCTCTGGGACTCAGGCGATCCTGTCACCTCTGCAGTGGACCCAGCTGGACGGAATTGCTGATGCTGACCGCAGGTCTCGGAGGTGGGAGGTGGAGGCTCCCAGGCCCTCCAGGTGGGCCCCTTCCATGCCAGGTGGGCTTGCAAACCCTCTAAAGGAGAAGGTCTCTGCCAGGCTGGGTGGGCAGATTTGACTCAGGTGAAGAGACTGGGTTGACAAGAGAGCATTTTCTGGGGCTGGGCTCCCGTGTGGGGAGAGGGGGGAGCTGCTGAGCCTGAGCTGGGTCCCAGGTGCCCCCTCCTCCCTCCCACATCTGTCTCCCAGAGTGGACGCTCGGCATGCATGTGTGTGTGTGTGTGTGTGCGTGTGTGTGTGTGTGTGTAGCTGGGCTGCTCTCTAGCTTTCCTGGATAGTAGCCGCTTCGGGTCTCCCCCTGACCAAGGCACCTCCGCTAGTCGTCCTGGGTCACTGCGCCTTCTGCTGGAGCCCTTTGTGCCCAGTGAGCAGTGATGGGTGGACCCCCTTCAGCCATTTCTGTGGCTCGGCCAAGGGCACGACTTGTCGACACTCCATAAACACTCCTTTATAAGCGGGAGATACTTCTCCCCACCTCCAGCCCATCCTCCCTCCAGGCTGCCGGCAGAGTTTAATTTCCAGCCCTGCTATTTCTTCCCGGTCCGTGACAACCTCAGGTGGAAGCAATTTCACCGTCTTGTAACTCACCGGGTCATTATAATTAGTATCCGGGCACCCGGGGCGAGGGCGGAAGGAAGGAAAGAGTTGATCCAGTCAGGCGGAGAGCAGCGTCGGGGGGCTGGGGCACCCCTTCATGCTGTGATTCAGGCTTTCGCAGGCTCAGGCTCCATCCCAGGCATGGTGGGAGGTGCCGGGAGTCCAGGACTGCTAGGCCTCCCCTGGGTATCTACAGCAGGACTCTTGGATCAGAGGGAGGGACCTGAGAGTCCTTGTCTGAGATCGGGGTGGGTGGGGGGGAAGGGGCATGGCAGGAGAAGAAATCCAGGACTTTTTTCCTCCTGCCCCAAAGGGTTTGCTATCCCAGTCTTTGGATCCCCCGCAGTCTCCAGTGTCTGAGCTGGGACCCATCAGTGCCTGGGGCAGGACTCACTGGGCAGCCTGGGCAGTGTCAGAGCCTGGGACAGGGCTCACCGGGCAGCCCGGGCAGTGTCCCCCATGGGGCTAGGAGCAGCAGCCAGGCTGGATCCAGGCCTTCCCCTGGAGCAACACTTCTTATCGTGTCAGAGAAGGTGCTCTGGGAAGAGGACTCATTCTCAAGACGTTGGGGTGTCCCAAAAGCTACACGAGGGGGCCCAACCAGCTCAGGGGAGGATCAGGACCACAGCAGCCCTTAGGGAAGCTGTGGGTCTTGTCTCCAGGGAGTCTCTCCCTTTCCAAATGAAAAACTCGAACTTTCTCACAGAGTTTCATTCACTCGTTCGGCAACTATCGATTGAGCATCTCCTGGGAGGGGTAGAATTCGACCCTGAAGATCAAACCAAGGACTGGCGTGCGTTTCGACTCATAGAGACTGCATAGGCTCCGAGGAACTTCTCTGCAGGGGTTCCGAGGCGGTACGCAGGGAGCTGCACCCACAGCACCCACAACCCACAACGCGAGAAGCCGCCGGGGCTCCCCTGGAGGAGACTGGGTGGGTGAAGGAGACAGACTCCTGCTTCTCCCGCTGCCCTGGGGCAGACTTTGAGGGGCTCTGTCCGCTGGGTCAGGCATGCTTCCCCTCTGGGATGTAGCAATTGTGGACTCAAGAAGGAAAGGTGGGGCTGGGGTGTCTGAGCCAGAGGCTGCTCCAATGCCAGCCCCCGGAGGGGCACATCAGCCTCGACGGGCACTTCAGAAAGCGGGCGATGGCCCATCCCTGTGTACTTTCAGTCCCCGAGGCAGCCAGTGTTGGCTGGACACAGGTTGGGTGTTCTCAGACAACAATTTGTCAATCTCCCTTCTATTTTGGCTGGACCCTCCAATACCAGGCAGGACAGATTGACGGCTCGGGAAGGTCCTTCTCGCTCCCTGCTCCAGCCCAGATGTGTCTCACTCGCCCACCCCGAGAGCTTCTCCAGATGTTGGTCCTGACAGGTTGTTGAGTAAGGATGAGTAAGGATGAGGCTCCTACTTTGCCTCTGCTCATAACTGTACCTGTCCTGGCTGGATGCTCCAAGACCAGTCTTTGCTCGCTCTGCTAACCACCAGAGCAGGGGTAACTCAGGCTCAGGGCAGTCCTGTTTACACCCATCTCTGAGCACCCCAACATCCCAAGACATCGAGCCTGTCCTGTTTGCTGCTGCTGCTGCTTCTCCATTCTCCCTGCAGTCAGCTCCGAGAAGGGCTCGCAAGCCTCACTCACTGTCCTTCCGCCCTGGGGTTTCCTGCTTGTGGCCGACTTCGTGGGGAGACTGAGTGTAGCTGTGCCAGATTATAACAGACAAAGTGCCCAGGACACCTCCAAAGACTCCCCGGGAACCTTCAAATCCATCACTCAGCACTTCCCACCTTAGCCCCAAACCACGGGTCCCTGGCGACGCCCCTCCTGGGCTCGTCCTTGTCAGGGGACTGCTTATCATAATTCCATTACTCTCCTTAGCCGGGGGCAGGAGAAGCCCTCGCTGAGGCGGGTCTGCCATCGGAACCCTGCAGAAACAAAGTAATAGCCCACACAGAAAGCCATTTGTAATGTTGCTATAATTCCCATGATTCATTAAACAGGAATGGAAAATGATAACATTTCCCCTGGAAAAAGCCTCCTCCTGGAATCCCATGCCGAGTTCACTTGGCTCAACAATTTTATTGACTGAGCATCTTGTGGTGCGGGTGGGGAGAGCATGCAGGCCCAGCCCTGTGCACTTCCACGGTAAAGTGACCAGATTTTAAGTAGGACACCATTGACCGGGGAAGGAAGGGTGAGCCCTGGTTGACTTAGTGGTTGTGTGCGGGACTGTGGCCCACAGGGTTGGTGGTTCCAATCCAGCAGCAGCTCTTCAGGAGCAAGGCTGGGCTTCCTACTCCCACCAAAGCAGTGATGGCACAAAAAAATTTTTTTTGGTCTATATGGAGCAACAAAAATATTCATAGAATGCAAAAATAGTATTATAATGTATTTCTTTAATTTTAAAATGCTGCGGGACAGGGGACAAATTGTTTAAAAAGCGGGACATCTGGTCACCTTATTCTCTGGTAGTCTGATGGAGGCAGGAGAGGGCGCCTGGCCAGTGAGAGGCCTGACCTTAGGAGTAGAGCCTTTTCCTCCCCTTGGGTGGCCCTATGAGTCACCTGAAGGTCCAGGGCCCCATGAGACCAGGAGTCCCTGGACCCAGGGCTGCCCTGCATGCTTTCTCCTGGGAGGTTTGCCAGGTGGAAGGGCCCCTCTGCCTGTATCTGAGCTTCCAGCTGGCACCACCAGCCCCAAGGGTGGCTCCCTGGGGGCACTTTCCTAGTTCTCCTGCCTCGCCTCGCTGTACTCTGATCCTTACCCTCTGGCCCATCTTCCTCTGCCAGGCCTCAGACCACCCACTGCTCATGCTAAGCCCCTCCATTAGGAACCTGGCTGCTGTCCTGGGCTCTGTCCAGCTGCTGCCTGCCAGTCAGCCACTAGCTGCTGGGGATGCTGGCAGAGCGGCCTCCAGCACCAGCTCTCCTTTTACAGCCCCCCTCCCTTGCCACGACCTGGCTCACTGTCATCACCTGCCCCTTGCCCCCCAGCCTGCCAGTCTACCTGGCCTGGCCACCCAGCAGATGCCTGTGCCTTCAACCTCACCTTTTCCAAGGAAGTCGAGATAGGGGGCCCAGAGGGCTTGTTCCTCAAGCTGATCACGTTTCCTCTCTTGCTTAACAGGTTGGCAGGTCCCCGCTGCCTGATGGGAGGCACCCACAAGGCTGGTTGGTGGTCTTCAGGACCCTTTCCCCGCTGGACTCAGTCTGCAAGCGCCACCTCCAGCCAGCCTCCATGGTTCCACAAACCCTCAGGGTTCTGGGGATCCCTGGGCCACACATGTGTGCGGACCCCTCAGCCTGGAATGCCCTTGCCCTTCACCATGGCAGGGAAGTCCTGACTCCCACCTCAGCCCTCCGCCCTGGCAGTCTTCCCCAGAGCAGAAGGTGCTCCACCTGTCTGCTTGCTGAACCCCCAAACGTGGTCACCTTTGCCCTTCTTTCTAGGACCTTGATCTGTTAGCACAGCGTGTGATGCTAGTGGCCAAATACAACAAGAATGTGACCAACCTCGCCCCTGGGCTGAGCCTCCACTTCTCCTGCCCATCAAAGGCCTCCCTGCCCCCCTCCTTCTCCCTGGTGCCTGCGAATCAGCCACCTATCTCAGCATGATGCTCCCTTTATCCAAAGCCTTCTGTGGCTCCCCAAGTCTCTCGGAGAGTAAGTTGCAGTCTTCACTGGGACTTCCTCGGCCGGGGTCCACAAGCTGGCTCCCCCTATCTCCTGCTCTTGGCTCAAGCCACGTTGGCCTTCTTCCTTGCTACAGCTTGACCAAGCCAAGATCACTCGTGCCTCAGAGCCTTTGCACCTGCTGTTCTCTCTGTCCTGCCCAGCAGCAGCTCCCCGTGCTCTGCAGCGCCACCTTCTTGATGCCACCTTCCCCTACATCTCCCGGACAGCATCAGACCACCTGCTCCGGTGACACCTCCTGGTCCCATCTTTCCACTCGCAGTGTGCCTCGCCACCAACAGGCCACACACATGCAGTGATGCCAGCTCATTCCTTATTTTTTATATTGTTAGCTTGTCTCGATCCAGGAGCTCAGGGATTATCTTTGATCTGCTGTTGCCCCAACCTCTGACATGCAGCCTCCACCCTCTGGCATCGAGCGGATTCCGGCTTACAGGAACCCTGGAGGATGGAACAAAACTGGTCCCTAGGGTGCCCGAGGGTTACGGGAGTAGACTGCTCCATCGTTCTCCCAGAATGTGCCTGGTGGTTTCAAACTGCCGACTTTCTGATTGGCAGCCCAATACAGAGCCCGCGGCCCCACCAGGGCTTCCTGGCATGCCGCCAGCAGGCCGGTATCATGTGTTGACATGAGTGGAGGATGCTGACTTTCGGCTCACTCATCGTTCTCTGACCCCTTTTCACCTATGCAGGCTAGAGCGCTGATCCCCCTCCACTGGGTCCCTGTAACATCCCCCCTCAGGTCTCTGCTGGAGCAATGGATTCTTTATGGCATTTATTTTGGACATGATTCCGCTGCCAGTGGAGAACTCCGCGGGGACAGGACACATCTGTTTCTGAGTCCACAGCCCCTGGCAGGAAGCTGGGCCTGTTGTTTCTCAACCCAATCCGTTGTTGTTGCTGCCGAGCCAGCTCTGACCCACGGTCAGCCCCGCGCAGCTGTGTGAAGCCTCCTCCAGCCCCACCCCACCCTCACGGTCAGTGCACTGGCCGCCTGGAGGTCACTGTTGCATTTCAACCCAAGGGACCTCTTTTCCGGGCCTCGATTGGACAGTGTGGGGCTAGGATCCATCAGCTGTATTTGGGAAGTAGAGCCCCACGCCTTTGGTCTCCCAATCTGCCTTGGTCTCCACACTCTGTTGACACCCGACCACCATGGGTGACCCTGCTGCTGTTTGAAATAGTGGTGGCAGACTTCAGCATCAGCACAGCTGCACGCAAGGCTGCACAGGTCCCACATGACACATGGGCAGCCGTCTCAATAGACACCTGGAGATTGATATGTATGGCAGTGCCCCCTCTTGAACGTCCACAAGATCAGTAGACCCAGGGGCGTGTCCAGGAAGAAGCCCAGGTCTGGAGAAGGGGGTGCCTCACTCAGGATCAGGGGCAAGAGGAAACCCTCCGTCTCCCAGGTGACAGGGTGCAGGGCCCCCAAGGCAGGCCCAGGTCCCTGCTGTGTTCCTGGACAGAGCATCCACAGCCGAACACAGGGCTGGAGGAGGGAGGGGGGAGGCTGGGTGGCTTCTGCCGAGCTCGTCACGTCGCAGCAATCAGACCCGCACAGACCCAGCTGCCAGCGCCATGATGTTCCCAACAATTTCCTGACTCAGAAGCTGCTTTGAAGCTCTCTCACAACCCGCTCTGCTGAGTGATCTTCCCGGAAAATGGAGCTGATCAGAAGCTCGTGGGGAATGTGTCTGGCCCGAGGCACCCCCCTTACACCCACCCTGATGCTGATTCGGCAGAGAGCTGAGGGGACCCAGGGCTTACAGAAAAGGGGAGTAGAGACCCCCTTCTCTGTCTGCCTCCCCCAAGGTCTCTTGCAGCTGGCCTCTGTCAGTGCTGCCCTGAGAATCTTGAGCCCCTCCTCCAGTTGTGAGCCCCAAGCTGGGGAGCAGAAGCTGGTGTTTCTTCCCCCCCCCCCCCCCCCCCCCCCGCAGGGCCAAGCAGATCCTGGCTAGAAGCGTGGAACATGTTTGATGAATTTACTAGAATAAAATCTGATCTCCAGCCAGTGCTGGAGGGAGGTCTTCCTCGAGTTCTCAGATGGACAACTGATTAGCTGCCCCCTGGACATTGCAGGTGGTGGGCAGGTCATTACTTACTCCAGTCTCAGTCCTGAGTTTGGCCTTTCCTACAAGCTCAGCTAGTTTTCCGGGGGAGGTGAACCTGGAACTTCTGGGAGGAGGAAATGAGACAGCAAAGGGGAGGGGCTGCCAAGGAGGAATGTGACGTCAGTAAGTTGCCACCTTGGCCACTTGGAGCTTCATTCTACTGAAGACAGTGTAGCCCACATCTCAGAGTTGCCTCAATCAAGGGACCAGGGGGCGGGGCATTTATTCCCCAACCACCATCAACCATTGGCTGAGGATTGCTCCCAGAGGGGTGGCTAACTTGGGACACCCCCAGCCTACCCTAGATATCGTCTGAGCTGAATGAAGACCCCAGGCTAGTCTCAGGGGGTGGCATGAGGGAGGGGTGATGGGCGTGGCTCTCTTATAGAACCTTTCACCTCGGCCTCTCTTCCATGGGTGCTCCTAATCCTGAGTCCGGCAGCATTCATGTGCCCCCTCCCCTTCCTATAAGCTTCCTGTGGCCACTGTCAACTTGGTGGCTTCAAACCACAGAAATTTATTCTCTCACAGTCCCAGGGGTCAGAATAGACATCACTGCACTGAAATGAAGGTGTCTGGAGAGTCCCCCCACCCTCCAGAGGGTCTCAAGGAGAATCTGTTCCCGGCTTCTTCCAGCGTCTGGTGGCTGCCAGCATTCCTTGGCTTGTGGCCTCATCAGGGCAATCTCTGTCTCTGTGGTCCTATCGCTGCTTCCTCTTTTCTCTTGCAGTCAAATCGTCTTCTGCCCTGATCTTCTAAGGACACTTGTGATTTCACTGTAGGACTCACTCACATCATCTGGAACGATCTCCCCCTCTTATGATTGTTCCATTAATGACATCTGCAAAGTCCCCTTTTCCAGAGAAGGCCATGCTTTCAGGCTCCTGGATGTAGATGGGGGTATTGTTAGATCTCTCATGGGAGAAGTATACCTCGGTTCTTGGCTTCGCTGGAGAAAGAACTCATGCCAAAACCTAGTTTGTGATTCTAGTGAGTCTTATCAAGGTTAGAAGCAGTTTCAGGGTTTACAGAAAATGTAACACAGGCCAGACAGAGTCTGCAGCATGGCTGGGAGGGCTGTGGTCGGTTGCTGGCCTGTGCGGTCGGGCCATGTTGAACTGTGTGTCTGAGCCTCAGGGAGACCTCACGAGAGAAATTTTTTGGCTTTTCAGTCCCATCCCCACCCCCCTTGGGAGGCATGGTCAACAGTACTGGTCGATCCCATTGGTTGAATCAATCAGCCTAGATGGGCCTAGATGGGCCAGTCCAGGTGTACCACCCACCTAGGTGCACACCCCTTCTTGGCTGGGGGCCTGCATGTAAGCCGGCACTCCAGCCCCAGTGGCTGGCTGGCCTCACCTGATCCTCTGCTGCGATCTCTTATAGGGACACCCTGGCATAGAGAGGGACAACTCCCCATCTGGCTACCTACCAGTATCTCTAGCCCTCCACACTCCCCACGCACTGTATGCACAGTCCTTGCTCTGTCCTTCCTTCAGGCCTCATCCAGACTGCATGTGAGACGTTTTCCTGGTGGGTCGTACCTCGGTTTGCACAGAAAGGATTCACGCCGATGCCTGCTCTGTGACCCATGTGGGTTTTCACAAAGGCCCTGAGGAGTTTCAGGTTTTCATCTCAGCAGAGAACACGCCATTTCAGGGAAGCATGCCCCACCGAGTGAAAGTCGCGTCCCGGCCCACAACTGAGCACAGGTGACCTCGCGGGACTGCGTGCCCACATGTGGTGACCTGAGGCCAGAGAGCGAGCGCACGGCTGAGAGGGCACAGGGGCGGGGTCAGAGAGAGGAGAGACTCCTCTCCGACTTGCCAATGACCTCGAGCAGGAGACTAAGAGGCCCTTTCTCCTGCTGCCAGCCTACTTCAAACCTCTGGCTGGGAAGCGTGGTTGAAGGCATTGGTGGACTCCGTTGGCTGAATTAAGCCCACCTGGGCCTAGTTTGGACCACTCAGATGTAACGACCACCTGTGTGTGTGTGTAGGGTTGGGGGGGGGGCATGCTGAACTGGAGCATGTCCAGTTAAAGTTTTCATAGGTGGCTAGTGGTCACCTGATCTTTCCTCTCCCAATCTTTTGTAGGGGGGCTTGTGCAGGCATGGGCGGGATCACCCCCTGTCCTGTCTGACTGCCTAACACCCCCACCTCTCACCCATGTCCTGCAGCTGATGTGGTCATGCACTTAAGAGTTTTTTTTCCTCTTTGTTGGAAGTGGGGTTTAGATCCAGGTCTGACTTTTCAACTGCAGTTCGGCTCAGTTTCCTCCTCTGCCTGCGCCAGGACTGGATTCCCAGACTTCAGAGGCTTTCCCAGTGAGAGCAGTCTTGGGCGGGTGAGAGGCAGGGGAGGAAGCGGAGAGGGTCTTCTTGCAGAAGGGAATGTGTGTATGTGTCGATGCGTGTGTGCACAGGGCCACGAGGCTGACACCTCAGTCACTGACGTTCCTGGGGAGGTCAAAGCGTCATCTCGTCCCTTCCCCTGCTTCAGGGTAGATCGAGTCCGCCAGAGTCGGCAAGGAGGTGACCTGGTACCAGGGTTGGCCCCCTCAATGCTAACGTATCCAGGTGCCTTCAGACCCCAGGCTCGGTTATCATTGCTCTGCTCCCATCTCACCT
Source organism: Nesogale talazaci (assembly GCA_004026705.1). Classification (NCBI taxonomy): domain Eukaryota; kingdom Metazoa; phylum Chordata; class Mammalia; order Afrosoricida; family Tenrecidae; genus Nesogale; species Nesogale talazaci. Next base: position 50,193 of record PVJH01010833.1, read on the forward strand.
CATTAGGTAACAGAGAAATCATTTATCAGCTCCCACCGACTGTAGAGCTGGCCCATTGCAGCCATGTCCTTGGCGTTTGACTTCCAGCCCTGCTGGAGCTTGCTGGGGACCTTGGGAGCCCATGTCTGCTATTCAGGACAGGCTCGGCACCCAGGCTCCCCATAACCCCCAGCCTCAGGCCCATTCCAGACCCCAGCTCCTTGCATCTTCCAGCCGAGTCTCAGCCCCAACCTTGGCTCCAATATCAAGTTCAGCTCTAGCCTCTACCCCAGCCCAACTCTAGTTCATTGGGGGCCAGAGCATCCTGTTTCCAAGGTTTAGGGTTTAGGGTTTGGGAGTCCTGGTGTTCAGCCAAGTCCTCACTCCCCCCTCCCCAGCTCCATCGGCACATTAGGTGCGTCTGTAAGCTGGAGACTTTTAACCCTGGATCTCGAGAGGGTCCAGTCTGAGGACAATGAGGTGGCGAACGTTTCCAAGGGCCAGATCTGGCACAGGCACCACCCCTTCTCTGCAGCGGTCTGCCTTTGGGGACTCAGTGACATGTGCGTCCAAATGGGATGGATGGACATATGCATGGACAGGTGTTTCTCTGCTACGGTGTCCACATGTGACTCTGCACATGTGTGTGGGTGTCTGCCTGCACTGATCAGAAAGTATGTGAGGGGTCTG
>PVJH01010833.1:50961-71917 GCA_004026705.1 Nesogale talazaci
CGGAGGGAAGGTTTTCAGCACCACGGACAGCAGAACAGATGGTCACTGGCTCTGGGTTCCCAGAGTAGTTCGCCTAGCTAGTTAGGGTCAGGAGTCGGGGTTGGGGGGGGGGCGAGGAAGAGGGAGAGGGGCATAGGGAGGTGGAGGGAGGTGTGGGGGGGAGGCGGGGGGCGCAGGGTGTGTGTGTGTGTGTGTGTGTGTGTGTGTGTGTGTGTGTGTGTGTGTTGGGACATACGTCTTTGGCCTCTCATCCTGAGCTGCCCTCTGGTAGCCAGAGGCTGTGAAAAGAAGTATTTTAGGTTTCTGAGTTAGAAATGGGCAAACCGCAGGGAGAGCGATTTGTTTCTCAGACACAGCTGCTCTAATTTACACCTTACACCTGAGCAGCCGCTCCTCCATGCACTCCCTCTCCCCTCCCCACCCCCCCGGAAGCTGGCTGGACAGACATAGGAGGCCTCAGCAGCGGACCCCCGTCCACCCCTAAACCCTGAAAAAAGAGAACACACGGACTCAAGCCCCAACCCCAACTCCCACAGGAGCCTTCCACAGCTGCCCGTGCCCTCACCCCTGCTCACACCCCTGGCACCTTACCTCGACTCATTCGGGCACCAAGTACTTAGTAAACATTTCTTTTGATCTGGGTCGTGTTTTTGGTGCTGGGGAACAAAACATAAACGTCCTGCCCTCCTGCCGCCATCACTCTGGGCGGCAGCGGGGTGGGACGGGGGAGATGGCTACACACGGATGCAACATGCTCTGTGTGATGTGAAGCAATAAAAACCAGGAGGAGGTGGGGTGGGGGGTGCGGTGAGGGCTGCGATTCTAATTAGTGTGGTCCAGGGAGGAGGTGTGTGAGCCTGGCCCAGCAGGGGAGGAAGGGGCAGGCTGACTCCTGGGGGAGGGGGTGAGTGTAGTTCAAGGACACTGGTGAGCTGGCTGCTGGGGCCTGCCGAGGGCTCCCAGAATGAAGGAACTGCTCATTCCTCTCCACACGGCCGTTTGCTGGGCACTGATCCTGGCTAGGCTGGTCTCAGTGACCTGGGACCACCCTCCGAGTTCAGCCCTGGGAGCATTTCCTGTGAACAGACAAGGTCGCAGAGGCTCAGGGAGGTCCTGGGCAAGCAGACAGACCGAAATAGAGCCTGGTTATAATCTAGACCTGCCCGCCTCCCTCCCCACCATCCCCCCCACCCCCCACATCCCATGCCCTCAGTCCTTGCCATTTCTCAAAAAAGGGAAAAAGGAGAGCTATGACTCACACCTAGGGCTGATTTGAATTCAGTCTACTGGGGAGCAATCCCCAAAGCTAGGTCTAAGAACACGTTAGCAGTGATTCTGAGGTGCAGCTGTGGGGCACAGGTCCCTGAATCACTCGGTGTCTTCTCTGGAAAGCGGCACCAAGCCAGCTGCAGCTGCTTCCTGCATTGTCCCTGCAGTGACACTGACCTTTAGGGGATCAGGGATCGTGGCAGTGCAGTGGTTAAGCACTCAGCTGCTCTGTGGGAGAATGAGGGGGCAGTCCGCTTCTGGGAGGAGTCCAGCCTTGAAGTCCCTGTGGGGCCATTCGACTCTGTCCTGTAGGGCCATTATGGGTCAGAATAGACAATCGCAATAGGAAGGCACCCTGGTGGCCCAGGCCTTAAGCACTTGATGGCTAATTAAAGGTTGATCGTTTGAACCTATCTACCCAGGGATCACAAAGACCGGGAGATCTGCACCCTGTAAAGATTAAACCCAAACCCAACCCACTGCCACTGGGTCCATTCTGACTCACAGAGACCCTCTGAAGGTTTCTGAGATAGCATACCTTTCTGGGAGCCTCATCTGCTGCCTGTGGAACTGCTAGTGGGCTTGAACCTCTGTCCTTGGTGTCAGCAGGCCAACACCCACCCCACCATGCCACCAGCGCTTTGTCCTAGAAAAGGATAGTTTAGAAAACCCCATGGGCAGGTCTGCTCTGCCATGGCTGAACTAGGCTCAGTGGTATCAAATAGCAACAGCAACCACTTTTAGGTGGTGCAAATGGCCAATGCCTTTAGCTGCTAATGGAAAGGTCTGAGGTTCGAGTCCACCTGGAAGTGCCTTAGGGAATGGGCCTGATGGTTGACTTCTGCAGGTCATGGAGTGGCAACCCCACCAAATTCAATTCAACTCTGACTGATGGGGGTCACTTTAAAGACACGGGGTTCTTGTTCTCAGTAGACCTCAGGCTGCTTGGACTCCCTTTAGGTCTGCACCAAACTCTTTCTACCATGCCCTCTCCTTCAGGAAGCCTTCCCTGATGCAGGCCTTGAAACCCAAGACCCACCACTTTCCCTCTACCTAATCCTGTGACTGAATATCCCCTTCATCTCACTCTCTGAAGGACTCCTTTCTCTTCTTCCAGATTTCTCGCTATTCAGACTGAGAATAATGCCTTGTGAGCTACCCCTCCCCTGCTGGAATCGCAGCCAGTCCCTACCTCCTGGCATGACCCAGGCTGGGCCCAGGGAATAGAGGCTAAGGTGAGTGACTCAGAGAAGCCTCAGGCCTTCACACTTGACATTCCCCTCCACCGACAGCCTGTCAGAGCTACATGTCTCTAAACTGACACTCCACTCTGTAGCTATTCCGCCACACTGCCCGTCTGACACACAGCCATTCTGCCACCCTGGCATCTGATATGTTGGCCGGCCGCCTCTCAGATTTGGCCCCAGCGCAATTTCACCAAACTGGCGTTCAGAAATATAGACTGGCCACAGTCACATTCTGCCACACTGACATCTTGCCCCCTGGGCATTTATGGGCACTCTGATCAGTTGACCTCTGCATATGCCGACTTTCCTGTTGGAATGTCAAGGTTGGTCAAGCTTCCAATTGCATCTGCTAACAAGAATTCTGCCCATTTATCTCTGGAAGTCACTAACATGCTCCACCAACTTGCTCCCACCCTGCGGCTTTGTGCTGCTCATCCTTGCCTGTCACCCTCAGTGTTGACCTCCCTCCACACCAGATCAGAGTCATGCCTCTATCTCCACCCCTCCACACCAGATCAGAATCATACTTCTATCCCCACCCCTCCACTAACTGCTTCTGTTGAGACCATGTGCAGTATGGACCTTGTCCTGAGGATCACACTGCCATTCAGGGAAGCACTTACTCCAGCACCTGAGGGTGCCGTGGCCCCAGTTGCAACTGATAGATATTTTACTTGATGGAGGCCTTTCCATTGGTTGGTCATGACCTGACCACAACCTATACCAGCAGATGCCAAGCAGTGAATGAGTTTGTCCTTTGCCCTTGACAGGTCCTTGGCCGGCAGCTGGTCCTGTGTTGACTTCCTGTGCCTCCCTTAGCCTTCTCGTATTTTCCCAGCCTGTTTTAGTGACGGTTCTGTGTCAACTTGGCAAGGCCAGGATTCTCAGCGGTTGGCAATTAACATCTAAATGTAGCACGCTGTGAAAACAGCCAATCAGTAGACTCCATAAGGGGATAAGGTTAAGGTGGAATGCAGCACCCCCTTCTTAGGTTGAAGCCCTGATACAATTACATTTCCTCGGGGTATGGCTTGTTTCCTACGTAGGTTGATGCTGTGGAAAAGGTTGCTTGCTTTTTGCTGGGTCTGGAACCTGCATCTCACTCATTGACCTTGGGTTTTTGTTTGTTTTGAATGGCCTGCCTTATTGTTTTCAGAACCCGGGAGTCATCTGAGACCTGCCATCTGATCTGTGGAGCTTTGATTCACAGCCTCCACAACCACAAGCCTGACTTACTGATCTTGGACTTAACCTGTTCTGCAGCCACCAGCCTGTGGTCTTTCTGCTGATGTTAGCTCCTGTAGCTCTGTGTGTCAGGAGAAGCCTCCAGCCTAACATCTGACCCACAGACTTGGAACCTGCCTGGACTTGGACAGGCCCACTTCTATAACCATGCGTGCCATTTCCCCCCAATGTAACCATATTGAGAAGATGATATAGACATGTGCTATATATTTCCACTGACATCTGTGTTATTTATCAATCGCTGGTTCTGATTCTCTGGAGTGAGGGTCGGCAAACTTTTGAGCTGGGAGAGCTGATTCCAATGGCAAAATCATTCAAGAGCCACCAGTATATTTTGACAGAAAAGGAAAATTTAAAGTAATATTATAAATGAAATGTTCATACTTCATTTTCATTGGTACTTTGGAGTCACATGGATGTTTGGAAAGAACTGTCTATGGCTTGTGGGCAATGGTTTACCAGTCTCTGTTCCAGCCTGAGAATCCAGCCTGAGGCCCTATCCAACCCTTGGCAACCCTGGAACCTTGGACTTCCAACTCAGCTTCTCTATGTACTAGGTAGGTGAGCTCAGGCAGGCCCACTGCCTCTCTGTAGCTTAGTCTTCTTATCTACAAAATGGGGACGGTAATGACAGTATACATTCCAAAGCACATGCAAATTATTTGGCATAGAGTAAGTGCTCAGTAATGTAGGCAGTGGTTCAGGTTCTGAAGTTGGACAGTCTGGGTATATCTATAATTTCTGCTACTTACCAACCTTGGGAAAGTTGTTTAACACATCAAATGTAAAATACATGTGCCAGTAGTATCACCTTCTAGGAAAACTGTAAGAATTAATGGATGGGTAAGAAATGGACTTAGATTGGTGTATGGCACAGAAGAAATTCTATAGAATACTATTATTACTAAAGACAATCATATTATTATCAGTTACATTCATGTTATACCTCTTATTAGTTCATCACTCATCAGTCAGTGGGTCATACTGTGATGGATTGCATATTGCACGGCGAGTTGGAAGTTCTGCAATCAGTATTTCAAAGACCGGCGGGGTTATCCAGGGCGAACTGGGTTCATTGGAGCTTCCAGCCTAAGATATCGTGGGATGAAAGGCCTGGAAATCTACATCGAAAAAACCCCATCCAGGGCTGAGCCCCGGTGGCGGAGTGGTTGTGCGCGGGACTGCGGCCCACTGGGATGGAGGTTCAATTCCGGCTCCCAGGAGCAAAGGCTGGGCCTCCTACTCCCACCACCTGAGGGCAGTGATGCCTAAAATTAAAAAACCCGTCCAACGGGAATCTTCTGAATAGCAGTAGACTATTGAGTTCGTGTCAGAAGATAGGCTCCTCTGGTTGGAAGGCAACAGAATAGGACGTGCTTTCTCCGAGCAGTTTTGATCTTAGTGGTGTTGATGGGATAATGCTTTGGGGCCCTTCTTTTGTTGATGTGGCATGACTCAAAATGGAAAACTGCGGTTACAAACACTCATTAACCATCGAAATGTGAAGTGCATGCAGCAAGAACTTAGCAGAATTGAAAGTCATCAAAAATAAGATGGAATGCGTAAAGACTGATAGGCATCGGTGAGTTGAAATGAACTGATATTGGCCGTTCTTTTCACTTAGACATCTGCAAATGCAGAAACTTTTATTTCTTCCTTTCTTATGCTTATGCATTTCTTTCTTTTCTTTTTTAAAAATCATTTTATTTTGTGCTCATACAACTCTTATCACAATCAGTACATACATCTATTGATCTATTGTATGCAAAGCACATCTGTACATTTGTTGCCATCATCCTTTTCTAAACATTTTCTTTCTGCGTAAGCCCTTTGTGTTAACACCTCATATTTTCCCTCCCTCCCCGCATGAACCTTTGATTATTTATAAATTATTTTGTCATATCATACACTGTCTGAAGTCTCCCTTCACCCACTTCCCTGTTGTCTGTACCCCCAGGAAGGAGGTTATATGTAGATCCTTGTCATTGGTTCCCTCTTTCTACCCCACCTCCCGCCACCCTCCTGGTATCACCACTCTCACCACTGGTCCTAAAGGAGTCATCTGTTCTGGGTTTCCCATGTTTCCAGTTCCTCTCTGTACCAGTGTAGATCCCCAGTCCAGTTGGATTTGTAAGTTAGAATCGGGAGCATGATAGTTGTGGGGGAGGGAAGGAAGGGGAGAAAGCATTTAAGAACTAGAGGAAAGTTGCAATATTGGCCATTTTAATTTTAGTAAACAATTAATATGTTTTAGCTCATTCATTGAATCCCCACCAAAATCCCACCATGTAATCTATTTCCTTCCTGTGTTTCCTGCTTGCATTCCTCCTTTTTACCTAACACTTTGAACTTTGTCCCTGGGCAAGTTCTGTTCTTTTGATTCTAAGTGGTTGATTCTAATAGCATGGGGATGAGTTCGGCTCCAGATATGAAAAGCAGGATTAAGTAAGGGTCATAGTATTGAGGTGTATACCAGTCATTACCAACCAGTAAATCTGTTCCCTTTTATGATGCTGAGTTTGTTTTAATATTTTCTCCTTCTTTACCTGGGACTTTTCCATGTGACCACTTTCAGAGCAGTTAGTAGAAATTCTGCACTCTCTTTTGGTCTTAGGGTTCTGGAGTCTGATGTTTGCATGGCCCATTAGTTCATTGACCAAGTTTAACTGGTCCACTATCCTGGGAATAGCATTTTGAAGAGGAATGATGTCTATTCACTGTAAAAAAAAACCCTAAAACAAAACAATCAAGATACATCCTAAAGAACAATACTGTCAGCAATAGAACAATACTCATATGCTTACAAGGAAGATGAGCTAACGTAACTATTACTCAAACGAATACATCAAGCACTAATCACAAAGTTGGAGGAATTACAGGTTATTCAAACCAACTTTCACAGTCTAAAATTGGTCAGATACACAATCGAGATGCACTGATAATTGCAGGTTGTTGAAATCTGAAACTTGGGAACAAAGAAGGATTGGTAGTTGGAAAATATGGCCTGGATGATAGAAATAATGCCATAGATCCTGTGATGGGCATTTGTGAGACAGACACTTGCCTGTCAGTTTGTCAGACAGTGGTGGCTTGTGTGTTCCTGTGATGCTGGAAGCCATGTCACTGGTATTTCATGTGCCAGCAGGGTCACTCAACATGAACAGGTCACAATGGAGCTTCCAGACTAAGAACAGACAACAAAGGACTCAGCTCCCCCATTGGAGGAAGAAGCTGCTGAGAACCTTATACATAGCTTCAAAGCATTTTCAAATACTGAATGTCTAAACGAAGGAAGCAGACCATTGTTGGAGGTACTGCTGGACAGATGGTTTTGAGGGCACTTGAAATGTGACTTAAAAGGAGCTGATTTCATGGAAGGGAGTAGACCACGGGGACGTGAGTCTGGTGGGAGTGAAGTTTTGGGGATCTTCATGTGTTGATGGGCATAACTGAAAAGAAAGAGAAAGAGCAGCAAAAAAAGCTGAATAATCAGAACTAGGAATGTGCAAAGTATGAATTTAAGAAAATTGGATGTGGTCAAAAATGAAATGAAGAGCGATATTCTAGGCATTAGTGAGCTGAAATGGAATGACATTCACCATTTGAATCAAAAAATCATATGGTTTACTATGGCAGGAATCACCAAGTCAAGAGGAATGGCATGGCATTCATTGTTAGGATGGTTCTTGCTAAATCCTTCATGAAACACTGTGCTCTCTGTGATCTGATTATACCTATCTGCCTTCAAGGGCATCCAATCAATACAGCTTTATTCAACTTTATGCACAAATCGTATAAATTAGTGATGAAGAAAATTAAAGAATTCTACCAGTGACTTCAATCAGAGATTGATCAAACATAGTCAATTTGCATTCATATTTATTGGTGATTGGAATGTAAAAGTTGGAAACAAAGAAGAAGGAACAATAGTTAGAAAATATGGGTTTGGTGATAGACATGAAGCTGGAGCTCGCATGATGGAATTTTTTTAAAACCAACGATTTATTCATAGCAAATATGCCTACACACATGGACTTTCCCAGATGAAATACACAGAGATCAAACTGACAGCATCTGTGGAAAGACACGCTGGAGAAGCTCAATATCAGGAGCGCCAATCAGACTAGGCACTGACTGCAGAACAGACCACCAATTGCTGATATGTAAGTTCAGGATAAAGCTGAAGAAAATGAAGACAAATACACAGAAGCCTAAATACAGCCCTGTGACAATCCCACCTGAATGTCGAGAAAATAACAACAGATTTGACCACTGAATACTGATGATCGAAGACCCGATGAGCTGTGGGAGAACAGCGAGACCATCCTAACGAAGAAAGCAAAAGACCATTCTAAAGACGGGAAAGAAAGAAAAGAACAAAGCAGATGTCAAACGAGACTCTGAAACTTGCTCTCAATTGCAAAGTAGATAAAGCAAGTGGAAGAAAGGATGACATCAAGGACCTGACTAGAAAATTTCCAAGGGCAGCTTGAGAAGACAAAGCCAAAAATGATAACGAAATGTGCAAGGTTTTAGAATCAGGAAAACGAAAGGGAAGAACACACTCCTCATACCTGAAACTGAAAAAGCTCAAGAAGAAAAAAAACCAAACAACCAAGCCTCAAATTGCATTTTTGAAAGAGTCTATGGGCAAAATATTGAATGATGCAGGAAGCATCAAGAGAAGATGAAAAGAATGCAGAGTCACTGACCAAAAAGAATTAGTCAACAGCCCGCCATTTAAGAAGGCGGCATCTGAGCAAGAACCAAAGGTGCTGAAGGAAGCAGTTCAAACTGCATCGAGTGCATTAGGCAAAACAAGGCTCCAGGAACTGGCAGAATATTCCTTGAAATGTTTCAGAAAGCTGCAGAAGCGCTGGAAGTAATCACTCCGCTATGCCAGGACATTTGGAAGACAGCTGCCTGGCCACCTGACTGGAAGAGATGCATCTTTGTGCCCGTTCTAAGAAAGAGGACCCAAGAGAATGTACAGACTATAAATGACATCACTGATAGCACACACAGGTGACATTTTGCTTAAGGTCATCCAACAACAGTTGCAGCATGACATTGACAGAAGTTCAGTCATTGGCCAAGGAAGCAGCATTCAGGAAATAAATTATGTATTCTATTTGGTCAATATTGCTACCAAAGACGTCTTCACAGTGTTAAAAGCAAAGATGTCACTGGGGATTAAGGTCTAAGCCATGTATTTTCAGTCACCTCATGTGCTTGTGAGAACTGGACAGTGAAAAAGGTGGAATACAGGAGAATTGATGCACTTGAATTATGATGTTGGCTAAGAAAGTTGAACATACCATGGACTGGCAGAAAAATGAACAGACCTATGTTGCGAGGAGTATAGCCAGCATATTCCTTGGAAGTGGGGATGTTGGGATTTAGTTTTATTTACCTTGGACACATAAGGAAGGACTAGTGCCTGAAGAAGCAGCTCATGCTTGGTAAAATAGAGAAAAAGTGGAAGACCTTCAGCAAGAGGAAATGGCACAGTGGCTGCAGCAGTGGGGTCAAATTTAGGGACGATTCTGAGCATGACAGTGTTTTGTTCTATTGTTTACGGGCTCACTATGAATCAGAATCCACTCTACGACCCCTAAAAACAACAAGGGTTTTCTTAGTGATGTTTGCAGTACTGTCAGATGACAGCATGGGATCGAAATACTCCCATTCGACAATTTAGGATGTCAGGGTGATTGCCCACAGACCCTTTGTTCTCCTTTGCACTTTGGAACCACTTTCCTGTCATTGTGTTTGGTCCCATCCACTTTCTCCTTTCTCCCCAGCGCTCTGCCAACTTCCATTTGGACAACTCTCACTCCTAGTTCTAAGATCAGGCTCCAGATAGGTCAAGCCCCTCCTGCACATGCTCATGAGACCACATGCCTCTCCTGCATGATGGAGGACTATGAGAGGGATGCTGACAAGGAGTGGGCCAGAAAGAGCAAGCATGACCTATAGCTGGATACACAGGCAGGAACTCCCTGGGTGAGTGTCTTCACACCCACCCTTGTGTGCAGGAGACATTCTTCTTTTAAGGTGCAGCCACATCTTTCCTTTCTGGTTCTGAGCCTCCTTCTGATCATCCTCATCCTCTTTTCCCAGCAAACCTCTGTGGCCTCAGATACTCAACTCCTGTGTCTCCTTAGAAATGTTTCCATGCCCGGTCTTAGGATGTCAGGGAGTCTCTGGAAGTCCTGGTTCCTACCTACCAGTCTTGAAGGTAAATATAGACACGGTCGATGGTCCAACAATTCAAAACTAGCTATCCTACAGATACTGTGGCTCTTGCTATTGCTGGTCACTGTTGACCTGACTCTGGCTCTTGGTGACTCTTTTCTGTGCCATCGTTGGTACACCAAAGCCCGTTATTGTGGCCAATATAGCCATGAGGGGCTAATCTGCCACGCTATCAGCTAGCAGTCCATTGAGCCTCGGAGTGTTTTCACAGAAATCCATCACTTTTGGAAGCAGCAGGCCTTTCTTCCTGGCTTGTCTTAGTTTGAAAGAGTCACTAAAACTCACCCACTGTGATTGGCTCGGTTGGTAACAGTGGCATAACTCCCAGCATCTGAGTGACCCACCCGCTGCAGCTCGTCTGTCCCACAAACCCGGAAACTTCGACTGTCAACATGCCACCTTTATGTCCCACTGCCAGTTGGGCTGGGGCCTGGGGCACTGGCACAATCGGAGGATCTTCCACTCAAAGACGATGGCTTCATGTCACGAGACCATGCACTCTTATGGGACAAAGGCTCTGTCTGAGTCCTTCTGCATCCAGCCCGGTGCTTCCGGAATAGGGCCTGGCATGGATACGAGTATTGTTTGAAGAGCCTGTGGATGATCGCTGAGTTGGAATTCTAGCTCTGTCACCCATTTTCTGACCGTTGACATGTTGCGTCACCTCTTCAACTGCCCCCCCCCCCCCCGCCCTTCAATACGTGTTTAGTTTCCTGTAAGGACCTAACAAAGGTGTTTAAGAGCAAGCGATGTAAACGTGTAAATAATCAAAATGAAAGCCATATGCTTAGGGCTTGACATTCACCCCTGACTCTGGCCGCCACCCGCTCTCTGTCTCTTCTCAGGCTGACTCAGCCACACCCATATGCTCTGGGTCCCGTCTGCTTCCTCAGTTAAGCCCCAGCCACTGGGGACTTCATTTTCAGGCCTGCAATTTTATCTACAAACATATTTATGTGCTTCCACCTAGAAAACATTTTCTCAACTATCGTTTCCTAAATATAGTACTTCCTTCCTCGCACAGTCCTTAACCTTTCCTGCATGGTTATATTTCTAGAAGGAAGAGACTAGATGCTTTACAGAGTGTGAGCCTGGGTTTAAGGACTGGCTCAGCATGCAGCTGTATGGATGTGCTGGCCTGTGCCTCAGTTCCCTCATCTGCAAGTGGGGCGAACACGATCTTCATGGATAGGGAGGTCAGGAGGGTGGAAGGAGATGATTAATGCTAAGCACACAGCACCGTGTCTGGTATATAGGATGAGTGAATGAAATAGTTAGGATCCCTGGTGGCATTGTGGGCTGTGACTTGGACTACTAACCACAGGTTGTCAGCAGTTTGACCTCCCCGCCATGCCGCCAAGTGCTCTGTGGGAGAGAGATGAGGGTTTCTGTTCCTACAGGGCCGGTTCTACCCCGTCCAAAGGGCTGCTCAGAGTCAGAGGGGACTTGATCGATGGCCAATGGCTGAGAGTTTGAGGTTTACTGTTGAGCTAGCCTCACTTTCCTTGTCATTCTTTAGTTACAGCCACAGCTCACCCTCTCCTCCCCCCTCCCATTCCCCAACCAGCCTATCCTGCATCCTTCCACAGGACCTCATAGTGACACGTATCCGTGCACAGTGTGTGAGGCTTCACTTCCCCGTCGCTTTCCAGTCCCAGATAAAATGCACCTAAACCAGGTGCTGCTGAGTCCATCCGGGGCCGTTCCGTGCACAGCTGAGCAGAACTGGCCTCCAGAGTTGGCATTTAAAAAAAATGTATTTTGTTGTTTGTGTTGAGTCTATACATAGCAACATGTATACCAGCTCAACAGCTTCCATGATGGGTGACCTTCTTCAGTTGGACAACTAGCCTCACCTTCCTCTTTGGAGCAGGCGTCAGCTCACTGCCCCTGGTGTTCCTGTCTAGGCTTTGAGTTGCGGTTGTCAATTTCATCTCATGTAGTTCTTTACAGAGCACAGTGCTCAAAGCAGCCATTCCCCTCCCCATGCCCTCACTAGTTAAGTTAGGTCATCATTTGTTTCTGTTGGGTTTTCAGTGGCTGGATTTTTGGGGCAGACTTGAACCTGTAACCTTTCTGTTAGCAACGCATATGCTCATCATTGGGACTCTGCTCCACCCTGGGACTCAGGTGAGTTCCTTAAAGAATCCCAAACCAAACTTACTACCATCTAGCCATTCTGAGTTATGGTGACCCTACAGGACAGGGTGGAACTGCCCCGGTGGGAGCAGAAAACCTCCTTCCCCCCAAGCTGCTAGTGGATTCAAACTGCGGACCTTTTAGTTAGCAGCCCACCGTGCACCCACTACGTCCTTAGCGCTCCAGGTGAGCACCTCAGGGAGGTCTGTAAGTTTGCTCTGGCTGCTACAACCCATGACCACAGACCGAGTGGATTCAAACAGTACAGATTTATGCACACAGGGTTCTGGAAGCCAAGAGTCCAGCATCAATTCTATTGTGCAAAATTCAAGGTGTTTTCAGGGCTGCTGCCTGCTGAGGCTCTGAGGAGAGAATCTGTTTCTTTACCTTCCGATGACCATCTGCACTCCGTGGCCCTGTCTCCATCTTCACAGAGCATCATTCTAATCTCTGCTCACATCACACAGCTTCGGTGACGGTGACCCGTGACCACATGTAGGGCCCATCTATTTAACATCCCCGTCTTAAGATTCTTAATTATATCTGCAAGGTCCATTTAACTGCTTATGATAAGTCCCAGGGAGCAGGTCAAGGATAACTTTGGATACTTTTATTCAGCTGCCACAAGCAGCTTCCTTATCTTTCTCTCCACCTGACTCAGGGCCTGCGCATAGTGGGCGTTCAGTGCACTTGATGCATGAAAGAGCTGAATGAGTGAGTGAATAAGTGAATGTAGGTCCAGAGTGGCCCTTGGAGGTGGACCAGGGAAGCCCTGGGGCCCTCAGCGGGCTGGCTGGCAAAGGCAGAAATAAATACCAAAGTTTCTAGAACTCCATCCTTTACACTCAGCATAACAGAGAATATTCTCTGTAATAAATAAGAGATCAAACCTGGCCCTCTGTGCAGCATAGAAGCCAGGCTGCCTGAACTAAAAAGGAAAGGCCTCCTCTCTGGAACGGCAGAGACTGAAGTGCGCGTGCACCGCCCAGAAGCCTGAACTCCCTCCTGTTCCTCTCAGAGGTGAGACTGGGCCGAGTGCTGATTCTATTGGAAAGGGCCCCTGGCCTTTTGTTTATTCCAGAGGAGTGTGGATACTCAATGCCAGGCAAAGAACACTCAACCCTGGTCCTCCAGGGGTTGCCAGTCCAAACTCCTTTTGGATACTAGGATCTTCTCAGAAATGACAGATTCTCAGCCCAGGACCATCTAACTTCCAAACACCCTGGACCCAGAGGAAGCCCTGTTTCTGTGCTTCCAGACCCGGTTACTCCCCCCGACAAGTCCTGTATTGAGCCCTTTCTTCTCTCAGGGCTGTCCCAGGAGCTTCCGCTAGCCCCAGGCTGACACTCACCTGTGGGACTTCTGAGAGCTCCTGCCATGCTTCCCTGATTGTTCTACTGTGTTGAACGAACATGCTGGAGAAGGCGGAGGCCCACGTGGGGAGGGGGAACGGGCTACTCAGAAGTCTTGGGCTTCACATCAGAGTGGCTTTGGGCTGGGCGGTGGGGAGAGGGGAACCCTCATGGCATCGTGGGTTAGACTGGGGCTGCTAACCACAAGGTCAGTTTGAAACCCCCAGCTGAGATAAAGGAGACGCTACTCTTGTAAAGAGTGACCAACTTGGAAACCCACAGGGGCAGTTCTACCCTGCCCTGTAGGGTCCCGATGCATCAGTATCCTCTTGATGGCAGTGATTTTTTTTTTTGATGGAGGATGGAAAGCCAAACCATTGCTAGAGTCATAGCTGCGCTTTAAGTATAACCTTAAGAAGACTTCCTGAAGGAGTTGCTGCTGAACTAGGTCCTGAAGGAGACTTTTCCAGGAGGACCTGTGGTGAGGAGGGGGAAGAGGACATAGCTTTGAGAACAAAGAACAGCGTGTGCACAGGGGAACCAGGAAGGGGACATTTGCAGGCAGGTTTGGGAGGGGTATGTGCATGGACGTCATAAGCAATGGCAGGTGAGGCTGGAGAGGTGACTGGGTCTGCTCATGGACGTCTCCAGCATAAGGAGGTAAGATGAAACCTTAAGGGCAATGGGAAAGCTATGTGGTAAATTGCACGAATGACCCCAATTTTCCACCCTCCCTGAGAGAGGGCCCTTTGCCAGGCGACTTTACAGATCTTCCCATCAAGAGATAAGTATACAAGGAGCTTCCAAAAGTTCACGGCAAAGTGGAATGACAAGCTAATGAACATTTTCCCACAAATCTTACAAAACCTCTGTGTATTTTCCCACCTCTTGATCCTGAGTTCTGTGATGTGTCTTTCCTTGGATCATAGAAGGGACACCTTACCATGGGCCACTTCTGTGCCTCGCTCGCCAAAGAGCCTTGCCCGTTTATGCTGGTCCCAGGAGGAGGCTGAGAGCCACTTGCTGTGGTGAAGCCCAGGTTAGAGTCCAGCCCCCCTCTCATCTATTGCCTGCCAGCTAAGCTCAACTCACAACCATAGATGGCTGGGCGGTTCAACCAAGGACAGTTCTTCTAAGCTATTGAGTTTTAGGGGTATTTAATAGGAAGGATAGCTAATTGAGATACCACTGAAGGGTTTGAAAAAGGAGGGAAACGTGGCCAGACTGGCCTTTTAGAAACATGTCTTTGGTGTTAACCCTGTGGACGAAGGCTTCAAGGAAGTGATACCTAAGACAGCAATTCAGGTAAGAGGTGGTGAAGGTCTTTCCTAAGGCCAGAATAGTGGGAGGGCGTGACAGATACAAACAATATGAAGGTGGCCAACTAGACAGAAAAACTGAGTTACAAGTTAGACTTCAGGGCTGAGGGAGAGAGGGGGAGGCTTGGATGATGGCGCAGGTTTCTGGCTTATGTGATTAGAATATAGCACATGCATGGATAAAGCGATACGATGATGGACAAGGTTTGATGTGATGATCTGTAGTTCAGTGGCCAGAACAAAATAAAAATGGCAAGTCTGGTGCGTGAGGCCAGGCTGAAGAACACGATCTGGGAACCATCAGGAATCTTGTGACAGTGAACTAGTGAGAGTAGATGGAAGTTTGTGCTACAAGGGCAGTTGGAATCGACTCCATGGCAGTGAGTCTGTTTGGTTTGCTGTTGGATTGACATGACGGCTTGGATCGACCATAGATGTGCAGGTTTGGACAGATGCTTGGATAAACACACAGGCTGAACAGATGGGGAAGCAGATCTATGCATATACATGGGGTTGACAGAGGATATTTGTACGTGTGTGTTGACTTTGGCTGCAATTATATCAATGAATGTGAGCGCGCATACAGTAGCAGTGTTGTAAAAACTTCCTAGCTATAAGAAAATACCTTGAGGGAATGAATCAGTGGGCCTGTGGCCATTGACATAGCATATGTTATAAACCACATGCTAATTTGGTGGGTAGTGACTTAAAGGCTTGTAACAGCTATCGAAAGTGCAGCCATTGGTCTCTCCCTGTCTGGTGGAAAGAGGAATGATGGGAATCAAAAGACATACGGACTCAATGAGTTCATAGACTAACGGTCCAGGCAAACTAGAAGGTGTCTGGCTACTGCTACCAAATGCTCTGAAAAGGACCACATTACAAGGTCCTGGACAGAGTGAGTGAAAAAGTAGAATAAAATCCCAAGTCATAAGTGACCAGGCTTATTGGTTGGATAGAGGATGACGGAACCCCTGAGATACTGGCCCTCAGTTACCCTTCGGGTCTGGCAGCGAACGACACCCTAGGTTAGCATAATGGATCATTTAAGACCAGAAAGCCTGCAATGACACAAGGACAAAGGACAGAGGTGGTAAAGGAGGAGGAATGGAAATAGAAAACTCAGGGAGGAAGGGTGACAAGGCAGGGTCCTTTGAGGGGATTGTGATAGATGAGTTGGAACAAAATGTGTATAAATTATTGAATGGTAAAATTGATGATCTGCTCTGTAAAACCTTCAGACCATTCAGAACCAAGGAAGCGCTCATGGCCAGAAACCTAGGGAAGTGGACACTCTTAAAACACAACACAAACAAGTATCTCAGTGCCACAGAGTCCATTCGAACCCACGGCCACCTGTAGGGCAGAGGAGAACCGACATGTTGCCCCGTGGGTGTCTGAGACAACAGCTCTTTATGGTGGAGTTACCAAGTTGCTTTCTCTCGTGGAGCAGTTGGTGGTTTCCACCAGGGCTTCCTTAGGGTGCTCCCGGGAGGAAGAGATGAATGATCAGGTTGATAGCAGAGTGGTAGACAGGATGAAGACCAAGAAGCCTCAGGTCTGACTAGTTGGTGGTGACAGGACACCTTACTGAGCACAGAGTCCAAGATCAGTCTACAGTGACTTGTGGTGAGATTGAGAGATAAGGGGGTTGACAAGGTGAAAGTGAGGGAAACCTTTCAAGAGGTGTGATTGGGGTGGGAGTGGGGGTGGAGCAAAGAGAAGGCATGAAGGCATGGATGTTTCATAGGATGGAAGACCTGCACATGACAGATTATCGAGAAGGATTTTGAGAAGCAAAAGAAGTGAAGTTCACTTGGGCTGTTGTGTGACCAACGATGTGTAGACTGGGATATTGTGGGGAGCAGGCAGGTCAGTGAGAAGACTTGTTTAATGGTTCAGAAGAGGGGAGATGCTCCTTTGACCAGGGTGGTACGGTAGGGATGGTAAGAACTTAGGGACTGTGTGTGTGTGTGTGTGTGTGTGTTACAGGAGAGGGTCTAGAATGACAAACAGCTTTGCCAAGTACCTGTGAAGGCTGGGGGAGGAGCAGAAAGGTTTGAAGGTGGGAGGAAGGATGAGGGAGGAGTCACTCTGCCTTAGAGGTGTTGACTTTAATACCCTTGTCAGAAATGCAAATGAGGACATCAAGGAGGCAGTTGAAAGTGCACAGCTGGTGTTCACAGGAGATGTTTGGGTTAGAGATACAAATTTGGGAGTCATCAATGAGTCCCTAGCATTTAAATCGGTGTGCCTGAAGTTTCCTGGGAGAGAGTGGCATTAGAAATAAGAGCTCAGCACCAGTCTTCTCTGCTGGACTCAAAATGTTGTGAAAGCAGGGCCCCTGTCTACTTCACTCATGACCACATGCCAGTGTGCCCCAGGCCTTGAAACAGTGTCTGGCTGCAGGAGCAGCTACCATGGCATCAATCTCGAGTCACACACGCCCCAGGTATGTGCATACTGTAGCGTTTCCATGGCCGTGAGTTTTTGGAAGCAGAGTTCCAGGCCTTTCTTCGCGGGCTAGAACTGCCAACTCTTTGCTTAAAGAGTTTGATCAAGTGTTGACTCATCTACACCACCCAGGGGCTTGTTGCTGTATAGTAAACCCACCCAAACCAAGCCAACTGTCATTGGGTTGTTTCTGACTCAAGAACTGGGCACAGGTAGCCTCGCCTTTTCTCTAAGGGGTGGCTGGTGGGCTTGATCTACTCACCTTGCAGCTCACAACAGTATGCCTCTTGCCTGGCAGCACTACTGGGGCTCCTTTGCCCCACAGTGTGCACTCAAGAAATATTGATTCCCCCAAACCACTGCTACCAAGCCTATGCGGTCTCAAAGCAAACCCCTAGATGGTTTCCAAGGCTTCTGGACTTTTCACAGGACCGACAGCCTCTTCTTTTTCCTGAGAAGGGTGGTTGGTGGGTTTGAACCAAATGACCTTGGAGTTGGCAGCCCAATGCTTACCCAACGGCACCACCCAGGTGCCCATCAAATGCTCACTGAAGGAATACGATAAGCGAGAGTCATCGGCATGCAGAGGTCTACGTGGATGGCTCACTCGAGTGGGATGTTCTTGCCCTACTGGAGCAACTCGGAATAGTCATCATTCCGCTTTCTCACCCCCGTGCCTGCCTTTGCTCCTGCAGTGTCTTCTGCTGTGAGTCCCCCACAACAGGGATCCCAGCCCCCTCTTCATTCCAAGTCATCTTGGATTTCCTGAGAAACTCAGTCCTCTCGCTCACGTCTGCTCTTCCAGGAGGTCCAGACACTGGGAGTTCAAATCCCAGTCACTCAACAGAGCAGAGAGCTAGGTAAGTGTAGCACGTCTCGTTTGGGGGCGACCTGGCAGGAGCCTTGGTGATGACATACACAACCTGCCTTGGTGAGCCCACAAATTGGATGTTCTAGACCTTTGCTCTGATGGAGGTAAACTTAAAAAAAATGCCCAGGGTCATCCCTTCACAAACGAGGATGTGTTGGCGGGGTTGGGGGTGGGGGTGAGGGCACAGTGGCTTTTCTTCTTCCTCATGTTCCCTAGGTTTCTGGGTTGGCCCCATCTCTGAGAGGGGCATCGTTCTGCTTTCCTGTGATTTCCCCTCCCTCTTGGTACTTTTTTTGACAGCCTTGACAATTCCATACAGTGCTTGCTTCTGAGGGTCTGTGTGGCTCTCTGCCTTCTGTACAAATCCCCTTTAAATCTGGCCTCACTAGGCATGCCTCCCTTGAGACTTCAGACAGCCCTGCTCTTCATTCCAGGTATTAGCTGGTTCAACATCTGTGTTTCTCCCATTGTGGTCATCTGCCCTTTTGAAGACCCAGGCATTGTCTTCTCTCTCAAAGAAAATCTACCTCTGCATAGAAGACATAGCCTTGCTTGCTGAAAGGTTTGGGGGTGGGGTGGGACTTGGAGCACTTGCTGATGAAGATCAAGGATTGCAGCTTTCAGTACAGATGACGACTCAATCTCAAGAGAATCAGAATCCTTATGACTGGACCCCTAGGTCACCGATGGTAAATGGAGGAAAGGTGGACTTCAGGAATTTCATCTTGCCTGGAGCCACAATCAATGCTCATGGAAACAGCAGACAAGGGGTCAAGCAACTCACTGCGTTGGGCTAATCTGCTGCATGTGCCCTATTGAAAGTAAGGGTATTGCCTTGAGGGCTAAGGTGTGTCTGGCCCAAGCCATGGCATTTCCAATGGCCTCATGCGCACGTGAGAGTCGGACATGGAATGAAGAAGGCCAAAACGGAATGAACGCATTTGAAATGGGGTGTCGTCAAAGAATACTGTAAGCACCGTTGACTGTCCCCCAAGCCAACAATTCTATCTTGGAAGTGGTGCAGCCAGCATGCTCTTTAGAATGAAGGATGCCAACACTTCATCTCACAGACTTTGGCAACGTTGTCAGGAGAGAACAGGTAGACTTGGTAGAGTCGAGGGGCAGCGTAAAAGAGGGAGATCCTCATCCAGAAGGAGGGGCACAGCGGCTGCGACCCTGGGCTGAGATATAGGGGCCAGTGTGATGGTGGGGGGGGCAGGCCTGGGTGGTGTGTCATTCTGTTGTACATAGGCTCACTCTAAAAACAGATTCAGCAGCACTGACAACCACAATCAACACTAGACGAGGGGCGTTTGCCAAACCATGGAGTTCTGCTTGCTTCCTCTCTGGTCCACAGGTGCCGGAAGGACCAAGTCCCTCTCACTTCTGCTCCCCCAGTGATGTCCCCAAAGAGTTACTCCTTCAGTTCATTTGCTGGTGTGTGCCTTGGTGTCTCTCCATACATCTAGAGAATGACACTGAGAAGGTGGACTGGGACGATACTGACGAGTGTCCCCTGCCCAGCTCCTGATGGACACCTCGCCTTCTGTGCAGGAGACGTACCTGCCTTGGAGTTTGCACATCACCTGAGCACACCCAGTGCGCCTCAGCACACCCGTCTGTCGGTAGAGGCCTGCATCCTGCCATGGCAGCTGAGCTTCCGGACCTAGACAGACTAGAACAGTGATTCTCAACCTTTCATACAATTCCTCATGTGGTGGCGACCCCCCAGTCCTAAAATTATTTTCACTGCTGCGTCGTAATTGTTCGTTTTGCTATTGTTACGAATCGGGCGACACCTGTGAAAGGGTCGTTTGGCCTGCAAAGGGGTCGAGACCCACAGGTTGAGAACGACTGGACTAAAGGGAAAGGCCTGCCGACCTACTTGTAAAGAATGAGCCAACAGAACCCCGAGGGATCACAACGGCCTGATGCTGTTGGCCGCGGGTCAACGTGAGCCAGTCCTGCTCGATGCTAACAGTCCACAAAAGCAACAGCAAAGTACCCGATACTGAGCTGGCCCTGGGCAATGGCTGCCTCTCTCTGCCCCCCTCTTCTTGCTCTCCCCCCCCCCCCCAGCTCCCTCCTAGTCTTTGAACCTCTTCCTCTGCCTGTTAGTTATGAAGCTGCCAGGACTTGGTGCCAACACACACAGCCGTGCAGGGCAGAGTAGAACCGCCCCTGTCACTCTTTCCCAGAGCAGACAGCCTCATCTTCCTCTTGGAGACTCACCAGTGGCTTTGAACAGCCGACCTGGCGGTTCAACATGTAACCCACAATGCCGCCAGGCCTCCTTAAGAGTCCACTGAGCCCTGCCTAGACTGCTGGGGGCTGGGGGCTGGGGAATGCCTTCCACCCCGCTGGGCAGCTCAGGCTGGCTCACCTGTGGCAGCATTCCCCATCATGCTGGGCTAGAACAAAGGGCATTCCTGAGAGCCCAGACTTTCAGTGAAAAGCCAGGCTTTCCGGTCCCAAGCGGCTCCCCTGTGTGTTTCTGACCCCATATGGACGGGGGAATCCTGGGTTGGCACACTCTGATTCTGATGGCTCACTGCCAGCTGTGTGGCTGTGCTCCCCCCTCCTCGGCCGCTCTTGGGAATCCGTCCTTTCACAGCTGCAGGCAAGTGGCCTTGAAAATATTAAAGACACCAGTGTTGGCATCTTCACACCAACGGTCACTGACACTCCCAATCAATTTCAGGGTCACCGCCCATCGCCACACTGCCATCTGCGAGTCGATGACCACGCATGTCCCCAGAAACACATCTCTGCACGCTCGATCTGGCTTGGCTGTGAGACCAT